>JANDJT010000131.1:14771547-14793190 GCA_024331685.1 Stegophilus panzeri | reverse complement strand
TGTAAAGCTGCTTTGAGACAATGTCTATTGTAAAAAGCGCTATACAAATAAAATTGAATTGAATTGAATTGAATTGTGGAGTGTGACTATGGTTATCCTGTGTACAGTTTCTCCCATCTGAGCTGTAGATCTCTCTAGCTCCTTCAAAATTACCCTTGGGCTTCCTTTCGTGGTCCCTGAGGTTCTCAGGTGAAAGTATGCCAAACAACCCTGCACTTGGATGCCAAACAGTAGAAATGGAATAATTTACACACCTGTGTTTATGAGCATCATTACTTATGTTAGCAGTTAACTGAGTATTCCAAATAAACATCGATTATACGTTCTTTGTTTATCTTAAGCAGTTGGAATATACTGTGATGCCATGGCTGTCAACTGAGTACCACCATGCCCAGAACACTATAGTTAGCAACATGGAAACCAAAGGCAAGTAGAGGCAGGGTGAGGCAATGCCAATCAAGGGGAGATGATGCATTTAGGGCAAGTGAACTTCAGGATCACAGATCATCTACCAAGAGTAACACAAAAGGCATTACCATTCTTTAAAATTATCCTGGATTTAGAAGCCAAAATGATTAAGAGTTATGAATTTCCTTATTCAGCTGAGTCATGTCTCTTAACCTTTGTTTTATAGAACAGAGGAATAAATCACTTGGCTGACCAAATCAAGCATGAAATTTACTGGTCTTGAACAAGTGTCTGGTTTCAAACAGAGGCTGTCAATGGGACCGACCAGGGACCTGTGTGTGTGTGTGTGTGTGTGTGCGTGTGTGTGTGTGTGTGTGTGTGTGTGTGTGTGTGTGTGTGTGTAGCTTTGTGGTAGAGTGTCTCTGAGCGAGAAATGAAAAGATTAGTCTCTTCCTCTTCCACCTGCTCTCTCCATTTCAGAAGTAATTTCCGTTCAAGGGAACTTCATGCAGCCAATCCTTTAGGCTGGACACTGGAATGGAGATCAAACAAGGACTCAAACTTTTCCATACTGTCTATAAGCCACACACCATCAAGCTGATTCAAATGAATTCATTCCCATCATCTAAATGTACTTCCTAAATAATAGGCAAGAACAAGTGGTTGTGTTTTGTAAGAAAAAAAAAAATGTATATAAATTTTAGTCACATGGCATATGCAACATCTTCTGAACTGGATACAAATGTTTACACGGCCATTGCTCTTCTATAACCCACTTTTGATCAGATAAAAATTTTATTTGGTTTGGCATCAACTAAAATTGTGGTGTGTGCAGTATATTAATTCCAATCACTACCTGACCATCTTTTATTAGACTTTTTGTCCAGAAATATAAATACATTTTGTTTACATACCAGTACATACCAAAAACTTACCAATATATTTTTTTTCCAAGATTGAAAACATTTTTCTCCAGACCTATTTCTCTGTATTTTTTAAATACTCTACCAGGTTGTTTTTCTATTCCTAATCTTACAAATGCATTTTTGCATTTTAAAGTGCCACATGTAACTTCTGATTTTTCAATCTCATGATAGCCTGCTATACTACACTGACACTTCTTGGGTCTTCAGCCTGACAGACATAGAAACAGACAGACAGACAGACAAACAAACAGACTCCAGACGCACACACAACACACACGCACTTTCCCCTCATCAGGCTATTCTCCATTTCCAGATGAAGCTTTATTCTCCCGTTGTATTAGTCACCATGACATCACGCTCCTGTTTAGGTAATTCTGAACTTAAAAACATAACAAGAAAGGGTGATGCAATTAGCAGAGTATTTTACAATATCAACGATATTAACTTATATTAACTTTCAGAGGCGTATGGGTAGCATTACTACCTCACAATTCCAGAGTCCTGAGTTCAAATGTCTTCAGTGTTTAGCACAAAGAAAAGAATTGGCCTTGCCATTCCATTCCTTCCAGAGGGGACTGTATATACACAATATAGCTATACCTGCATTTAGCTAAACCATGCTAAAAAAGCATTTTTCTAGCTGAAAGCACAATATAAAACACTTAAAATTGCTAGTGCTAGCATAATTCTACTAGTAAGTTCCTTAGGCTTCATCGGTGAATGTTTAATTACTTGTCTAGAACTTTATGGATGCAATCTTTTGGGCTGTGTCCTCCAACTTGTGTGTGGCACACCTATAAAATATGCAAAAAGAAGAAAACATATTAATGGACCTGAGGTGTGTAACTTGATAAATAAATAGGCCTTCTAAAATCCTTGCAAATCTTACTAAAGTTTCAAAAGCTTCATGACCAAATTCCTCCATGGTACAAAGCTGTCTAGTTTCTCCCTAACCTTCAAACCTCTGTAAGAATATACACCAACTGTTTGATCACTTTCTACTGAATCTCTAACAAAAAAAAGTTGACACTTTTTTTATATTCTGGAAGAATAGTTTTTGCATAGGGAACATAGCAAGTTTTTTTTTTTTTGTTTTTTTTTTTAAACATACCTAGTCAAAAGAACTAGTGAAAAGAGGTTTCTAAAAGAGCACCCAACATAATTTAACTATTTAAATGACCCTAGATTTCAGATCTATATATTCAGATTTCTACATTATGGCATTTACTGTCATAATAACCAAAGACTCTTATTTCCAGAAGACATAAACTTTCATTCTTAAAAGATAACCACCAAATTTTCTATGTTAATATTTATTAAATGTTGTCAATGTTGTCTTACTTTTTTTTTCTTCTACCTATTGTAATTCAGTACTCACTTGCCATAGACATGGGAAACATCTCCCACTGTTTTGAATGCAAGAATCTATAAAAAAATATATAAAATAAAATAATAATAATAATAATAATAATAATAAATGTCCAAGCAAATGTACAAGCAAATACTGAAAATTACTTTTTATTAAGTCACAGCTGTGCCAATATTCAGTATAACAGCACAATTGTGATTGTGATAACTGACAGTTTGGACATAAAATTGCCAAATAATTTGTTAATTTTTGCTTCGCGAATGTAAATACTCTAAATCCCAAAGAAGACATACTCACTGATAGTCTGTCAATTAGTTGGCTAGCTACTGTACCTAATAATGATTTTACATTCCCAATGAAATTGGCTTCCCTTCTTCCTTTTCATTTTCTTCTGATGAGCTTTCATATTTTTAAGTCAGAAGTAATTTTCATGAAAAATGTACTGTTTGCCATGTCCACTGATGATGTCACTACTGTGATTACAGTTTCAGCGGGACTGTTGATAGAATTGGAATTTTGTGTGTTGAACACATAAAGGGAAGTGATACAAACAGTGTAACGTCCCACTGCAGATAAACTAAATATCATCCAATTAAACTAGTGGACCGGAACTAACTGGTGTATAAATTATATCTAATGGCTGAAGTATCAACATTCATGAGTGCTACTCAAACTAATACAAAGACACCTAAATGGAGTATTAAATTAAATTAAGTTAATTTGCTATGCTACATAATACATTTCCTCTTTCTTATTGTATTTCTTTATCTGTAAAAAAAAAAAAAAAAAAAAAAAAAGTAAAAATATGTTTGAACCATGGTAAAGATAAATTTTCCCAGTCTGGAAAAAATCTGGGACACATACAGTGTTTTAAACAAATGTGAAGATGACTGCCTCTGGTGAAAAATGCATTGACCCATTATTGTACACCATGTATTAGGATTGTTGTGTTTTTGAAATACACACACTTTTTCATCTGTCTCAGTTATTAACACTCTCCAGACCTGTGAGCTCCCCTCATTCCTCAGATCAGCTGGTCATCTTTTTTGATTTAATCAAAAATCTTTTTTTGATTTAATATTTTTTGCTCATGGTGCAGCATCTACCTTTTTCATTGGTTCTTTCATATGATTTCTTGGATCTCACAGTTGCTCTTGGGGTTAATCAGCATAGTCTGAATGTGATAATTGCACATGAGACAGAAAACTGACTATTCCTTTCAGTTGGGCATGTTAAGGCATATAGTGCCCACAGAGTGATCAAATGTCCATTATTTGTTCTATTTCAAATTAGACAAAAGTGGTACTTCTTTGGAATACCACTAAGATCTTAACTAGGTAGCTGTTTAAAAGATTGAAATCAATATTTTATTCAACACTCATTGTTTTATTCACAAAATAACAAGAATACTAAAAGGATCTTCAAAACCAGCACCTGGGGTTTTCAACCTGTGGGACGCATCCTCTGGGGTGCCGTGAGCCACAGACAGCTGTTAAATCTACATGTTGTCCCAAAAGTCTATATACATTGGGGAAATTAAGACGTTTTAGCAAAATGTAACATTGTTTACAAAACATCCTCTACATTATTGCCATTTCTTTGTAAACACTCACAGAGTCATCTATCCCACGCATGATGAACTCGTGTTAACACATCTGGTGTTGTGCATGTAATTGCACTTCAAATGCATTCCTTTACATAACCTTTGTGCTGTATCTTTTCCTGGTACACCAATATGTTCTTTTTTGTCAAAGGTATTCTTAAAGGCTATCTGAAATAAATAAATAAATAAATGTATATATATAAACTAAGTATGAAAAACTTTGGTGGTTCAAAAACACAGAAGTATCATGAACTGTACATAAAATATGGTTGTATGTGCATTATACTAAATGAAGAATCTCATCTACAGTGTGTTATGTTTCAAGGTACTGGCATAATGACATTTTGAAACATGTAAAATTAATAAGACACACAAAGCACTCAATATTCAGTTGACTAATCTGTAAAGAGTCCGGTTTGATTACCCAAAGTTGGACAATGATGCATGAAATCACAATGCCAATCAAAGCCCAAGCATCCTCGTTTCAGATGGCATATTTGTTGGCCAAAGTAAAAATAAATGAATACATAAATAAATAAAGGTATTTTTGCAGAAACCCTAATTTGTCCATAGAGGTGGCAAATGCCGTGCTCTGATAATACTATTAGACACCTTATCACTGATATGGCAATCAACGTTAAAATGTCAACCAGAAATTTTCATTGCAATTAGCATCAATGGATACCTCAAATGTCTCCCAAATATTTGTATTTGTCCAGTGTTTTTCTTGTTTTTTCTTTTTTTTGTATATTTGTTAAACTCGCTATCAAATTGAATGGACTAGGTGTCGAGCAGTTGTGTGAGTGTGTGCACAGACAATATAGATGCTGTGGTGGGGAAGACAAAGGACTCATGGCAATGGTTCATGAATTAGCATCACATGTTAATTTCACACATTGTATGAGTCACCGGGTGGCCCTTGGAGCAGAAATTCTTACTTTGAAGTTAAAGGATTTCCCTTTCAAAGGGAACTTCACATTGCGTTAGCTGAACGATGTGGGAAGCACCCTCGCGCATGACCGGTATCTGAAGCTTGTGTAACATCATGCCTATTTATAGGCCTGCCGTGATGAGGTGACGTGGCAATTAAGCGCGTCATGTGATATATAAATGACATCTGTGAACCGCGCCGTCAGCCTTATTATCTTCAGCGAGCCTGCATGTCGGTCGATTGTGTAATGAAAACAAAAAGACGCTTCATTTCCTCTATATCTTTTCTCAAAATCTCTGGACTTTTCTATCCCTTTAAAAAAAGAGAAGAGAAAAAAAAGAATGAGCAAGAGAAAAAAGTATGAGTGAGAGAATTCAGCAAGTGTAATATGCCTTGCTCTCATTTCATCATGGGGAGGACTGCACACTTTCTGTGTGAAGTGTTTAGGGATGGAGCACGTCACGGCAGCCCTCGAGAGGTCCGACTGTGCGCATTGTGAACGCCTTACAATAGGCAGCTCCGCTCGCGAGTCCCTCACTTCTCAGAAGCCGAAGCGAGTTGGGATTCAAAGCTTCGCGGATCTGGGCCGTCTGAGGTCCGGGGGATCTTGTATGGATCTGGCAGTGGAGCCAGAGACGAGCGCTGCTTTATCTCTTGCTCTGTCTTCCTGGTCCGGCTCTCAGCTGGATTTTGGAGCTCGCGTAGTGACTCCTCCTTCCGCTATGGAAAGCCACAAAAAAAACCACACACACACACACACACAAAAATAAAAAATAATTATTCTCTGACTTCGAGGAGCCATAAGGGTGTGCTAAAAACTGAGAGCGCATACAAAGAGCTGCTTGAAGTGGGGGCAGACATCCTGTTGAGGCAGGGGCTGAGGCCCAGGGATTGGTGGCTCCATCCACAAGTGCTGGAGTCCATATGGTGGAGGTTTGGCCAAGCGGGAGTGGATATGTTCCAACACACTGCCCGCTGTGGTTCACCCTCACTCCTCCCGCACCATTAGGGCTGGACGCCATAGTGCACATGTGGCCGAGGTCACATCTATATGCTTTTCCCCAGATCGCTCTGCTCCCACAAGTTCTACCGAGAGTTCGCCAAGATGGTCTACGTCTGCTGCTAGTAGCACTTTATTGGCTAGCTCGAATATGGTTCTTAGAGACAATATCCCTGCCAGACAGCACTCCTTCGGAGATTCCCATCTGCAGGGATCCACTGTCTCAAGTCGGAGGGCTGATTTATCACCCTCGGCCGGAACTATGGAAACTGTGGGTCTGGCCCCTGAGGGGCACCAGCTCATAGATTCTGGTCTCACAACTGAGGTTGAATGCATACCTTCCTGGGACCTTTCTGTGGTCCTGGAAGGTCTGTCGGGTGCCGCATTTGAGCCCTTAGTGTCAGCCTCTGAGAAGCTTCTGACTCTAAAGGTAGCGTTCTGCTGGCCCTGACATCTCTCAAGCGAGTAGGAGATCTACAAGCTCTCTGTTGCCCCTTCCTGCCTTGACTTTACCCCTGGATTAGCCAAGGCCTTCCTGTATCCTAGGCCAGATTATATTCCTAAACTGCCTACATCTGCTGCCCAGCCAGTAGTGTTGCAGGCTTTCTGCCCTCCTCACACCAGACCAAGAAAAATTGCACTGATTGTGTCCAGTAAGGGCTCTGTGTACTTACATCCACCGCTCCAGCCAGTGGCGTAAGTCAGAGCAGCTGCTGGTCGGCTTTGGCGGAGACAGCAGAGGTGATGCTGTGTTGAAACAGCGCATCTCTAATTGGATAGTGGAAGCTATCTCTATCGCTTATGAGGTGCGCAGTCTCACTATGCCTCTGGGCATAAAGGGCTCATTCAACTAGGGGTGTCACCTCCTCAAAGGCTTTGTCCAAATGGGTATGCTTACAGGATGTGTGTGCTGTGGCGGGGTGGTCTACACCACACACATTAATTCGAAATTTTCCAGCACTATTGGGTTTGTAATCCCTTCATCACCAGTGCATGGGGTCACTTGTCTTTCAGATGGTTGCTTATTGAAAGCAGACTTAAATTCAAATCATTTGTCAGGGTTTTGGCTGTCAGTTGAGGCTGAAAATATCTTGAACTTGCATGATTCACATTTGATGTATTTGATGCCACAAATTGATTCTGCAAAGCAACATTTTCTGTACTTGCTTACATCATAAGCAAGCCCTGCTCACATTTGTTGACAGAGGATGATGATGTATGACTCGCTAAACAAGCTTGCAAAAACAGACTCAACCATCTCACTGAATAAGATAAGCTGTGTGCCAGGTTCTAGATACTAAGAAGAAAATGGACAGAATATCAGATAAACAGATAATTATTTGGAGGTCCAATGCAAATGCCCTAGAATTATTCTATGAGCAGAAAATTAGAAATTTCCAAGCAGACAGTACAGAATTATACTGTATGTAATTAGATTTCTAATTGTATTATGAGGGCTTGAGAATTTCCCTCAGACATTAGTCATTGTTAATGGTTTGGTTGGCTGTGGCTCAATATCCAAAATACTACCAAAATTTAGAAATATTTGAGGTTTATATATTTGTTGGTGGATAATTAAACATTATGTAAATGTAACATAGTGTTCTCAGCTGGAAGAGGATCCATGTGCAGAGGGTATTTATTTAAATAAAACAGAAACAACAAATTTAGACTAAAGAAAGTTAAATATATACAAAGACTTAGGCAGGGCAAGAATCGATGGTAAGACAGAACCATAGGCATGAGTCTAACACAATGCTGTGTCCGAATACCCATACTATCCTAATACACAGTAGGTGAAAGCAGTACAACAAAGGAGTAGTATGTCCAAATTCTCAGTATTCATTTGTAGGCAAGAAATATCCGGATGACCTACTGCTTCCGCAGAGATTCTGCAGTATGGTACCACTGGACACTGTGGATACTGCTCTATCCGACAAGGCAATGGGACTGGCATGGAAGAACTGTCAGAATCTGCGCCACGTAGTATGTCCAGATTGTGTCCATGTTTACCACTTATACCTATTATTACGTACTGTGTCAACGGCCAAGCCGTAGGTACTGAATTGAACACAGTAGGTACTGTCATAGTATGCAATTTCGGATGCAGCCAATGTCATGAAGTGAAGTTAAACACTTCGGACTGGAACACAGAACAAGAGCCATTTAGATACATGTGGTAAAGAGCTAAGATGAGAAACGGGTGCATACAATTACTTAAAATAAGGATAACCAGCAAAGAAAAATCTTAACTTTCAGGGTAGCTTGCCCTCTGGTGGCATGCTGATGAATTGTTTGTGGTGGATACTACAGTAAAACTACTGTACAACAGTGTAATTTTCCACATTCTTTATTTCTAAGTAGTATTTTATGTAAGTAAAAAACTATTTTATGTAAATTTTCTGTACTTTTCAGCAGCCTTCGACATGGTCAGCCACAAGATTCTTCTCTCTATCCGTGGTGCCTTTGAATTAGTGGACATTACATTAGTATCATTAGCATGATAATGCTTTGCTTCCTACCTTGAGGGATGGTCTTATGAGGTTCCATGGAGGAGATCTACTTCTGTTCCATGCAGACTCTCCACTGGAGTCACAAGACACAGTGCTTGGTCCCTGGCCTTCAGTTCTTTTTCACTTATACCTGTTCTTACAGTGAAGTCATATTCTCAAATGTTTTATTGTTTCTTACCCAAACTATGCTGATGATACTCAACTCACATCACATTATGACCTGAAACTTATGTATAGATTTTTTATTACCAGTAAATGGCACTGTCATGAAATTTGTTGCATAGCCTCAGGTCATGGTCCTGAAGATGTCTTCGAAGTTTTGTGTCAGTACGCAAAGTCATTGCTGAGATACAGCCTCACTTCCTGTTTGGTGGCTTTGCTGACAGATTTGTTAGTCCATTATGGACAAACTGTTTTGAGCATTCAAAATTTGCTTTATACCATTTGTGAGGATTACTATATGCCTTGTGCCAAATTTGGTGATGATTGGTCAAAATGTGTAGGAGGAGTCATGAAAAAACAGTTTTTGACAAAATCCAAGATGGCAGAAAATCTTAGGTGGAAATTGACTGCATAGGGTGCATTGAACTTGTGTCAACTCATGGTATCAAAGTATGCCTGGTGTTTAAATTTTGACACATGGTTCAAAAGTTATGACCATAAACGTACTTCCAAATTATGCCCAAATGTTACCCAATGGTGGCACTAGAGCATTGGCAGTACTTGGCCCAAATTTATTCAGAATGTTCCTTAGACGCTCCCTAATCAGTGTGCCAAATTTCACTTCTTTTTACCAGAAGAAGAAGAAGAAGAAATAGAAGAAAAGGTAGAATAACAATAGGGTGCCTACACACATTTGATGCTTGTCCGCCTAATAATAAGAAAAGGTAAAATAACAACAGGGTGCCTATGCACTTTTTGTGCTTGGCCCCCTAACAATTTGAGTTTTTTCATTATAAATTCAAAATATCCACAAACAGGTAAATCATGCATAAAACTACATAATAAATAGCTGACATAAATATATTTTGTTTGACACCATCTGCACCTTAACTGCACATCTGCATTTTAACTGATTCCAAACCCTCAATTACAAACATGATCAAGCTGTAGTAGGAAAACAATAAGACAGCAGTTAGCTCATCTATATTACATATTTTCTTGGTAATGACTTCAGTGCTTTCATCAAATGAAATCAAAAGCATTTTACATTCAGGGAATGCAAGAGTGTAATGTGTCTGTCTTTTCTCATCTTTCAATTTGCTTGTATAAAGTTGAGCTGTGCCTAGCTAGACAGATTTCATTGCATCTACAACAAGCACCTTACCATTTAAAAATATTTTACACACACACAAACACACACACACAGAACAAATACATTTTTTACACCTGAAATTCTATGGCTCTGGCTTATTTTCTGTGAGGAACATGTAAAAGAGAAATATTTTTGAACACACATCCTACACAACCCCTACACATTTACATCACTCATAAGGCCCTTGAGGGAATTTAACCAAAGAGTCATAAATGGTTGAAAAAAGTACTTGAAACCAGACTGGTAATTATAAAACATTTAGTTCTAGTCCGCTAATTTGATTGGTTGAGTGGCATTCCAAGAGTGCTTATACTTCCTATAATTGCACTGGGATGTTTCACTGTGTGTGCTTGTTTGTGTTCACCACATTTTATAAAATATTAAATGTATTCCTTAATTGAAACATGAGATCATGTCAAAGACACAAGGTAAGCAGTTGTGACCCCTCATATCCAGAGAAGAGAACAAAGGTCCAAAGTTCCAAAGGTCCTGAGCATCTGCATTCATGGTGATACGAATTTGGGGGGAAACCCCTGCTACTCCGACTGCATGTCTCAAACAGCCACCACTTCCAGTACTTAAAGTAAGTGTGAGTGACTTTTCCCTGTTGAATTTTGCAACTGGTGGCAAAAAGAGGAAGCGTTGCCAGGAGTGTGTTCTAACAAAGGACACTAAAACACCTTCTGCTTGTACCAAATGCAGCAAGTATATTTGTAACATACATTTTATAATTTTGTTCATCAAGTGCTGTGCAGACAGACATGCATAGTTGAAGGGTATTTATTATTCCAGTCCAGTAAGTTCATGTCCAGTAAGTTAATTATTCTAGTTCATCTACTGTAGAAATTAATGCATATGCGCACGCACACACACACACACACACACACACACACACACACACACACACACACACTAGTTATCAATGGTCATGAATCAGTAGTCATTTCACACCAAAATGGTTCATTAATAGTGATCTAGCACAGGCAAATTTCAAATGTTAAACAAATTTATATAAAAAATATTTATATTATATTATATATAGTATACATATTTTGTTTGTAAAGGAGTGAGACCATACAGTATATATATTACATAATTCCAGTGCATAATTGTACCTTTGTATAAAAGATAGAGCATAATGCTCTAATAAACTACCTTATGTTGTTAATTCTTTGTTTGTTTGTTTGTTTTGCTGCCTAGGTTTTTTCTCTGTGGGCATTTGAGATTTTTATTTTTTGTAGACAAAAGTTACAGTGTTGCATTAAGGCACAATGTGCCCCTGGATAACTGCCTCATTTCCTGGGTCTTGGACTTGTACAGGTGATCAGTTGGCTGAGGCAATGAGCACATCCAGCTGTAGTTACATACCAAGACAATGAGCACATCCAGCTGTAGTTACAATAGTCACACATAGTCATACATATATCAAAAGTTGTGTCATCTGACAAAGAACTACTTTCAAAACCCTATCATTCATTCATTAGGGTCATGGATCAGGGGTCAGGGATGTGGAGTCTATCCCCCAAACAATGGGCATGAGGCAAGAAGACGTCCTGGTTAGGATACCAGTCCATCACAGGACACCATGCACACACCACACTGCCAAATTTAGGTGTAATTTAGCATTGTCAATCCACCTACCAGCATGTAGGTGAGAAGAAAGCAGAGAACTGAGAGGAAACCCAAGGAGACACGGGAAGAACAAGTTAAACTCCCCTCAGACAGTGACCAGAGCCAAGGATCAAACTGGAGACCATGGAGCTGTGAGCCGGCAACACGACCCACTGCACCACTGGCACACAATAGGCAGCCTAGCCTCTCTGCAGTATTTTCCTATATTATGAACACCAAACTAGTTCCTTTGCCTTCATTCACATGGTCTCCCACAGCAAAGAATAGAAAGAGACTCCTGTTCTCACTGTTGGGCTCAAATCAATGAAGCACATTGCCTCCACAGGGGCATTTGTGCTACCATCTTCATAAATGTATATGAAAGTACATGAGCTTTCAAGGTTTAGAAAAAAAAAGAAGAGGACTGTCTGCTTCAAACATATTTTCTCTGTGAACAAGCTCTGAACTAACACTTATATTACCTAATTCCTCTTTTTTTTAAGCAACACTGTCATTCTAAATGCCCTAGTATTTTATGGTATCCATGATGCCATGTATCCTAATAACATTGCCATGGCCTTTGGAGGAGACAAGAGTATCTCAGCATCACAGATCCTCCACCATACATTCTTTTCTAATAAGCATATTTTTCTTT
The DNA here is from genome assembly GCA_024331685.1 of Stegophilus panzeri. Taxonomy (NCBI): domain Eukaryota; kingdom Metazoa; phylum Chordata; class Actinopteri; order Siluriformes; family Trichomycteridae; genus Stegophilus; species Stegophilus panzeri. The sequence continues at coordinate 14,780,859 of JANDJT010000131.1, read as the reverse complement.
TCCAAAAATGTTTGTTGTCAAAAAGATTTATTTTGCCTCATCGGACCATAGATTCCAGTTCTAGTCAAAGTTCTAGTAGTGTCCATTGACTCCAGGTTAGAATGAAAAGTCTTGTTTCTGGCACTTTTTTCTAATAGTTTGTTGGCACCGAGGTAGCATGTCATAGATCTTGAAATGTTTGTATAAACTTTTGCCTCTATAACCAGCCTCCTCACTGTCACATGTACTTAAAACATAACACCTCCATGCCAGCAGGGGTCCCCCTCCCCTAAATAGTACACTACACTACATACAACCACCTGTTTACTTCCTGGTTCAGGACTTATATAAGCACATGGGCTGCATCTGAAATTGCATATGATGATAGTACCTACTACATTTGATTCAGTACCTACTGCTCGGCCGTTGATACAGTACGTACTGATCGGTATAAGTGGTAAGCATGAATACAATCTTGACATACTACGCGGTGTGTATTCTGAGAGCTCTTCTGTGCCAGTCCCGTTGTATTATGGGATAGTGCAGTATCCACAGTGTCCAGTGGTTCCATACTGCAGAGTTGAGGTGGAAGCAGTAGGTATTTCTCGCCTACTGTTTTATGAATACTGAGAATTTGGACGTACTACTGCTTTTCCCCTGCTGTGTATTAGGGTAGTAGGAATATTCGGATGCAGCCATGATATTCATTTAGTCATTGCAAAGCCTTGCCAACTACCTAGTTTGTGTAAATTCTGAGACTTGCTATTTCTCTGAATGTTTTTTTGTGACTTTGTGATATTATTTAGCTTATTGTTTTTTATCATTGAAGTTTGGATTACATTGTGGAACTCTCCTGAGTCCTGTTTGTTACACTCACTTTGCATGGGAGAAAAATACCCTTGCCCCTCTCCCAGGCAGTTTTAAGATTCTAAATGATTGAATTAACAAAAAAACACAAAGGTCCATATTACACATGTAATGAGGATTTATAATGAAATTATAAATAATTTATAATAATCTCTGTACAGAGCTCTCCAATGTAACTTCAGACATACACCCTACTCACTTATATGCAGGCTTGGGGAGTAACGGAATACATGTAACAGCAATTCATAATCAGGATACAAAAAACTGGTAACTGTAATCCATTACAGTTATATCAAAAAACAAAGTAATATGATTATAGGTTCATTTAGTAAAAAAGAAATTGGAATACTATCAGGAATACTTTTTTTTTTTTTTTTTATTTAAAAGCAAAGAAATTAATATTTTGACATAACACAATATAGACAGCTGCTTGATTATAGTTCTGGTTCTCTCTTGCCAGTCGTGGCTCACATGAGCAACCTCCTGGTGCATGCAAATAAATTTTACAAAAAGATAATTTGGTAGAAATTAACACAAATTGTTCTCTGAAATTCTTTTGTTAGGGTGACCATACGTCCTCTTTTTCAGACCTTAAAAAAATGTCCAGCTGGGATTTCTAAATTTGAGAAAATGTCTGGAATTCAGCTTTAGTTTTATTATGATGTGCTTATGGTCTAAAACTGCATCATGTGTGTGCATGTTTGCATTGCTTTTAACCCCTCTCTGTAATTTCCGCCTTCTTGCACACCAATTGGTCAATTATAAAAAGCTTGCAGCAACTATTGGCCAAATTTTGTCTCAACCATTAGTCTACTCTCAGTGAATGTGCAAAGGTGAATCGCTGTTGTGTATGGCCCATGGCCATATAAGGACATTTGTAATTTCATGCTATAGCATTGCTTCATATTACATGGCCATTCAAATGTGTAAAATGATGGTAGAAGGTACACTCGTGGCATCTGATATTTTATTCCATAGACATTCAAAAGAATGCAAGAATTTATATATATTATATATAAAATTTGTGATTCTAACAGTGCCAATATGTGTCTTTTTCAGTGTATTAAAATCTGCAGTCATGGTAACACCGTTTTGAACGCTAGTGTCCTCTTTTTGGAAAATCAGGATATGGTCACCCTAACTTTTGTGATGTAATCAGGGATATTTTATTTATTCATTTATTTTCTTAAAACAAATCCAAACACTGAGCATGTTTTTAAGCTCTAAAATAATCTATAAATAAAAGTATTAGATCATTCTGCTAAAATACTGCTTTTCTCTTGACTTTATTTACATATGTGACCTTGAAGTAATCCAAAAGTAATCAGATTACATTACTTTAATATTGTGATACTTGGATTACATTAATGATTACATTTTTATGGAGTAATTTGTAACTGTAATGGAATACATTTTCAATGTTACCTTCCTAACCCTGGTTATATGGGAGATGTATGCACAGAGTGTGCTAAAAACAGAGGTGGGTCCCAATTACACACAGTTCTAATCTTGAAATTAAGTCCTTTTTTTTTTACACAGTATTGACTTGACTGGGAAATAGTATTAAGTCCAGTGCCACTGTCACTTCATCGTAACCATAATATTTTACCCTAAAACATGTTTTGTGCATAAATGCAATTTTCAAAATATAAAAAGTTGTGGAATGGCATTTGAGAACAATATGAAATATATAGCACCATGTTCAGAGTTGCCAACTTAGCTCAGTAACTTAATTATTGACGTACCTTCTGAACTTAAGTGAAGAAATTGTTGGTTTACACAGGTGCTTAAGTTGAGCAGTGGGAGGAGATTGACAGTAGAGGTGTGGCCGTGTGGCAGCTGTGGAGAATGAGCACGTAATAAGTGATTCTGCACACCTGTGGGTGGTTAATGACAGTCTATTTTTGTGCCTTTCTCTTGTCAGTAGGCTATCAAACGCCAGTGAAACTGAGGCCTGTGGAGCTGAGCAAGACTGTGAACTTGAATGTGTGGCATTAAATTTAAAATAGTAATGCTGAAAAGCACAGTTAAAAATAATAAACCAAACAGCTCTGCTCTCTAGGCTCATATGTAAACCTATATATAAACACTTAAAAAGACCATTTTAAGATGCCTTTGATTTTTGATGTTTCAGCTGTCATAATGCTGAACGTGATCATCTTTGAAGCCTACTACCAAGTGCTTCAGATGCATCCTGCATCTAAAATGATTGAGTTGGAAAGTTGCAGAGATGTGTTAGTGACAGATGCAGTTCCATCTGTCACTCACATCCGTTGGATCCAGGAAATGAGTGAAGACAAAATAAGAGAAATTGCATGCTTCTGATAAGGTGATTAGTGATGGGTTTGTATGGTTGGCAATAATTCAGAGTAATAGGCTCATTCGTTGGCCAGTCTTTGGTTGTGTGATATAAAATCTGCCCTAACTGATAAACAGTTGCAGTCAGAATGCTATCAATTAGCCACTAGTTCTTTTGCAAAAACATATTTGAGGTAGCTCTGATGAACATGTTGGTTATGGCTAACTGTTTTTCTTACAGTAATATACATTGTACGTTCAGAAAACATAAATATATTTCACCAAAATGACATGGAAGCTATTTTATTTAGCCTACTCTCCAACCTTGCCTTGGCTGTCTGCATGCAAAGATCATGCTGGGTGAGGAGCCAGTTTAAAAAATTCAGTGGCAAATGCAGTCAGTCTGCTTAAAGATGTCTAGAATCTTGCTAGTTAAGTGTGCTTTTCTCACAATTTCATAAACATTTTGGATAATAACAAGCCATAGCAAAACAGACACAATTCTAATCAGTTCAGTTTGTAATCAGCTACTTGCTGTCAAAATTCTTCCATTCTTCACCAGGGGTCTTTCAAAGATAAAAAGACATCAGTATAAGGTTTTGTTTTTGGCATCCAGATCAAATTATTTGTGATTACTAATGTCTTTTATTTTAAAATGATTTTGGACTTTTGTGTAACCAAGTGCAATAGAACCACTTAAGGTCATGAGAAAATTGCACAGTGTGGTATGAAGAAATGAGGCTGGAGCTGATTTATTTCATCTCCAGAGACAGTCATGTCAAGTTATTACAGAGAGTGAAATGCCCCGTGGATCTATAAACCCATATATGGGCCTTCCCCAAACTGTTGCAACAAATTTGGAAGCACACAATCTGTATATGTGCCAGCATTACAATTTCCCTTCACATGAACTAACTAACCCAAACCTGTTCAAACATGACAATGCCCCTGTGCACAAAGCGAGGTTCATGAAGACATGGTTTGCTATGGTTGGAGTAGAAAAACCTTCACAGAGCCCTGATCTCAACCCCACTTAATACCTGTGGAACACTGACTGCACCCCAGGACTTCTCACCTGACATCAGTGTATGACCTCATTAATGCTATTGTGGCTGAATGATCACAAATCTCCACAGCCTCACTCCAAAATCTAGTGGAACTGCAAAGGGGGAGATTAAATTTGGAACAGGATGTTCAAAAAGTACATATGGGTGTGATGGTCAGCTGCCCACAAACTGTTGGCCATATAACGTATATTCTGAAGAGACTTTTAGACTCAAATCTAGCATATCACCATTTATAAAGCCATTATATATACAGTATATCAACATTTACTTATTTGCCAAATGGTTTTACTCTCTAATTCATGCTATTCAAAGCTGTAATCTTGTTTGTCATTTAGTTTTCCACTTAAAGATTTTGCGCAATTTGCCAAAGAATATAAAATACTGGCTAAAATTTACCACCATTTATAAAGTTCCATGTAACAGTATAACATAGAAATAATTATGTTTTAATATTTTAATTTCTTTTTTTTTAATGTTTCTCTTTTTTAAATTTCAGGTTCTTAAAAAAAATAACATTGCATTGCTGACAAGTGATTAGCTCTGCTTTTATAGCTGTTGCTTCACTACTTCTCATGTTAAGCAATCGCACAAGCGAGAGCAGTGCCAATATTCAGTATAACGGCACAACTGCTATTGCTGTATTGCTTTTATACAACAGTTGCTAGCTAGCTCATGATAGCTTGTTCAGTCCTGTTACAGGTACATCCTGTGAAATCAGCTTCCCTTCTTACTTTTTTTTCTTTCCTATTTTTCATCTACATTTATACTTTTAATTCAGAAGTCATATTTATGAAAAATGTATTATTTGTCATGTCCACTGATGATGCTATCTCTACTGTAGTAACGGTTTCAGTCGGTCTGTTGCTAGTATTGGAAATTTACATGGTGAACACAAGGAAGTGGAGTGATACAAACATCCCAGTGCAGTGATACGAAGCAGTCTTGGAATGCTGCTCGTCCAATCAAATCAGTGGCCTGGAACAAGCTGTATAATTTATTCCAATGCACTGAAAAGATGAATGGTGTTTAATAGTAGAAACTCTGGAAAGCTGAATTATTGCATTAAATCTTGGCATAATTTCATTTGAATAATAGGGTGAATATGAATCATAGGAGTATAGGTTGAATAATAATCCTGCCTGCATTTATTTATTTTTGTTGGTTTTTTTGTACCTAACCACAGTTTTTCTAATGTATTTACTTGCTTCTATTTCCAAAATATAAACAAAGTAATAGCCTGGTTTAAACGATTGCAACCTTGACCAGGCCGCTACTGGTCCCTGAACCTAGCAGTTACCAGGCGTGTATTAATTTTAATGAATGCTGACTTTATCTGAGCTTTATATTTGATCACTGGCTCAAGCCTGCATAAAAATTAGACCCTCCCGCTCATGTCAGTGTTTTATTTATTTATTTATTTGGTTGTCGGTGAGATCCCAGTTCTGATTTCTAGTCTCTACCAGATGTCCTGTGAACCTTTCTGGCAAGCTTTCTAAAACATATAATATATAAGGAATAGTGTGCCCCCTATTCGTATCTGTATTTGTATCTGTTCTATATGAATCTTTTATTCTTATTCTGTTATATCCCTGATACACAATATGAACACATCCTGGGATGTCAACACAAGACACAATGGACAAGACACAATGTGAACAACAATCAAGAAGGAGTGGTCAGAGCAGAGCTGGAGCAGAGATGAGGCAAATAGGAAATAAAACCGTAAGTGTTCATGAGACTGCTAGACAATTTAAAATGAGCTGCATGACTGAAAGCCTTCATCAAGATTCGTGATGTATTTAAATTTCCTTTTCTGCCTAGTGAGAGAATTTCATTAAAGCAGGATGTGTGAAATGGAGGATATGGTGCAATCACTGCTGTTGAATTACCTCAGAATGAAACCTAGTCTCCAGTGAGCACTGCAGGAGTTCATCCAGCTGTGGAGAATGTAGTGGGTGCCAGTGGTGTAGGACTTTTTTGTCTGTAAGGGAATGGTTCTGCCACTTGCATCCTCAGATCTTGATGAATGGTGATGCATATTTCACCACCCACACAATCCCCAGTCACTTAGCCAGATTGATTGAGAAGTGTGGGTTTGTGTGCCTATTATTACACATCACTCATGGTTGAGACTTTCTGTCCATCACTTCTGAAAGCGTTTTGTCACTTCAGTACAAATGAGAATTAAAAAAACAGGAGACAGAAAGGCAGAGTAAGTCATACTAAAAGATGGAGGAACAGCGACAAATGACAGAGGAGAGGGAAACCTGTCAAGTAGGTATGAATCACAAGAAGAAATTAAGAGGGGGAAAAAGAGACACAAACTACATTACAATAACGACAGGAAAACGAGTAGACAGTGAAGAGACAAATAGGAAATATGAAATCAATAAGTAGTATCAGAGATCCTGAGTAAATTTGGGAGGGAATCCCTTATTCATTTTTCATACTACGGCGTTAGAACTACAGACAATTGCTTTAGGCTTATCTATATTTCATAAACCCAATCACAGAGGGCCATTCATGGAAGGTTTTTCTCTGTGTGCTTTTTTTTTTTTTTTTTTTTTTTTCTTGAGGTGGAGATACAGATACACACTTTACCCCATTTATGTTATGTTGGGTTATATTATTGCTGTTAGTATTTTTAGCATTTCCTTTTTTCTTCACTATTCAGTCCCTCCAGTATGTTGCGATCACAGAAAGGAACACAAATCAAGCAAACTCTGTAATATTCAGAGGAGCTTGCAATGTTTTAAAATTACCACAGATTTTTGCCAAGACACATCATGTGACGTCATCAGAATGCACATTCAGCCAAAGCCCTCTTTGATTCACATGCATCAAACATGAGGACAGTGAAAAGGTCTCATTTACTAACAAACACCACTACGAAAGGCTGTGCAAAACAATTTCACCAATTCAAGTAGTTTTCTGCAAAAAAAAAAAAAAAAAAAATCAAAGCATTTTTGACTGCAATAATCACAAAAAAAACTTGAAATCCACGAAATCCTGTATGGCCTGACTATTGCATACATCCCACTATGTGCGGTCACTAATCAACCGGCTCTTATGATGACAAATTAAACAGACATCTCTTCATTTTACAAACTTGGATTCATCCATTATATGGAGTTTACCCTCATTTATAGTGCAAGCTGCTTTACACTTTCACCAAAATGGGTCATACACAACTGAGCTCAGTAACTGGACTGCCTTATCTCTACATACAAGTGCCTGGTATTAAAGGCCTAATCCAAGATAACTCGTTCTGCTCCGTGCTGGCCTGGCTACATTCAAGTAAGTCTTCACTTCCTTGCTGTGTTGTTCTGTCTTGGTTGGATGGTTATAACTGGTTTCCCATTTTGAACCCTGGTGGTAATGTTTTCAGTGTCAGCTGGCAAACAGGGTATCCATTAGGCTGTGTTTGTTATTGGTTCATTCAGGATAGTCAATATATTTGGTTCTTACCATCTGGACCTTGCTTGGAATTGACTGGGTAGAGATACAAGTTTGGAACTAAAACTTTTGGATTTCAATGTATGACCACATGCAACAATGCTGCTAAACTTCTCCATCTCAACTGCATACACTTATTGGTCACGTCAATATATTGTACAGTATGCCAAATCCAACTACGTCTTTGATAACCAAGTTTACATTATAAACACAGCATAAAACAACAATTATACTCACTGCCCAATAAGGCATTATTTATTTCCATCGTAATTATAGACCAAAGCATTGACTTTGACGTTTTGTTTTTTTAATTGTGGATAAACCATGTACTTCTCATTGCAGTGTTGAGCTTGCTGTTCTGTTTCATTCTAGTTTTAAGATCAAAATTGTATCAACTATCTATGCAACATCATTTTGAGTGCCTTGCTCTGAATGTCCCTGGGCCTAAGCCACTCTTACTTGTTTTAGTTTACAGTCTGCTGTCCTCCAGTCCTTTTAATTTACTCAGAATAGCAATTTCCCCACCCACACTATAGGTCAGGCGGTACTTTCTGACTTACCTATTCTCTCTCCATTAATCAAAAACCTAACACACTGACATCACTTTGAGGAAAAAAAATAGTCCTTCAGTCTTAATGAGAATGCTTGAGCAGTTTCCAATCCTTGAGCTTTCAACTCCATCCCCAAAGGTCCTAGTCAGCCACTACAATAATATCCTCTCTACTACTCTTAATCAATGTGCTGTGACCTTCATGCCTCCTGCCCCTTGGGTTCACTAGTACTCCATACTCCATTGTATGAAAGCAACGGAGCAACAATTATAATGACTTCAGCAGGAAGATAGGCCTGACCATGCATGCACTTGACTATAAAGAGCAGGTTTCCCAGTACAAGAAAACACTTAAGAAAGGCAAGATGGATTACCACTCCACTGTCATTAACAATGGCCACAGCAATCCTAGAACTCTACTATGAATAAACTGCTGTGACCTGCTAACAGTTTTACTTTGACTTGTTCTCCAGATCTTTGCTGCAATTTATATATGTTTTAATAACAAAATAGAAAATATAAATCTATAGTTTTAGCAATATTCTATCCCTGCACTTCCCACTTCTGTTAATGGATCGGTCCATACTTTTCAACCTGTAGAGGAGATTTCTGTTGCTGATCAATTCATCTACAGCTATTACTTGCTACCTAGATCCCCTGTAATCCTTCATAATGCCCGCTCATAACTAAGGCTGTCAATGCTTCACTTGGTTCTGGCTCTGTCCCCACCAACTTCAAACTAGCTGCAATCATACCAGTTCATAAATAGCCAGGGCATCAAACAAACCGTTTGAGAAGTTTCAGTTTGGGTTTAGGTCAAACCACAGTAGTGAAACTGGCCATGGTTACAAATTACCTCTTTGTTTCATCTGAACGGTGTTTGCTGAACATACAGGTTCTTCTGGACCTGATGCTGCTTTGATACAGTATGTTATAACATACTGTTACACCCACAGGAAAAATGGTTGTCCTTACTGCTTCTCATAGATAGATAGACAGATAGATTATTTTTATAAATATATATATATATATACAGTATCTCACAAAAGTGAGTACACCCCTCACATTTTTGTAAATATTTGATTATATATTTTC
>JANDJT010000131.1:14730741-14748356 GCA_024331685.1 Stegophilus panzeri | reverse complement strand
TGAGTTAATACTGATGTCTGGTGAAAATTTCATGTGAATAGCCTCATTGGAAATATATTTACTGAAAAAAATGTTGGACAAGGTCACAGTGTTTAGGTCTATTCAAGGAACACATGGTGCAATGTGAGAGAATTCAAAGATTAAAGATTCATACATAATATTAAGTCAGCCTGTTAAGTCTATTAATTTGTAAACCAACATCGAAGTGAGGCAAGTAAAATCCATGCATATGACAGAGTGGTTGGAGATTACAGGTCTTCCATAAGGGAATATTGGCTCTCTGCTAGTTCTTGGGTTTAAAATCACATTCTTGTGCTCTGTAACACAGAACATTAGCCAATGAGTCATGACATATCCCGAAAGCACCACATGAACCTCCAAACTCATGATGTTTACTATTGAACCACTGCTCCTATAGGCTTATTTTCCATGAAAACAAACCTGACTTGGCAGTATGGTGGTGCAGCAGGTAGCATTACTGCCTCACAGGTCCAAAGTCCTGGGTTCGATCCTGACCTTGGGCTACTGTCTGTGTGGAGCTTCACATGGTCTCACCATGTCTGCATGGGTTTCCTCATGAAAACATGCTAGTAGGTGGATTGGCTATGATTGCCCTAGGTGTGTGCATGTTGCCCTATAATGGGCTGGTGACCCATTTAGGGTCTTGAAATTCTTGGAACAGGTTCTCTGGAAGTATAATGAAGTGATGGAATATTGTCTCTCAATTCCCATCAAAGTATGAAGATAGAGAGTGCTGTAACCCTTTCTGTCCAAAATCTCCCATAGGTGTTGAAATTGCTTGAGATCTGATGGCTATGAAGACCACAACATTTGTTTGTTGAACACTGTTTTCATACTCATTAACCCATTCAGTGAGCCCACAGTGACCAGGATAAGAACCGATTTTTCATTTAATATCAACCATCTGTAATGTATACAGTATATAGTACTGTGTCAATGTGTTACACACTTCTAAAGACATTTTAGAAATGTCAAAAATAATGACATGAAAAGTTCCTATGTACCAAAATAATTATGTTGAGTAGTAAACAACCAATAAAAAACTAAATAAAATAATAATTTGCCTTTGCTTTTGCATTAATTGTACACTATTGTTCTCTCACAGTGCAACAAAAAAGGTTAAACAACTCAAACACAGATGTAAATACAAACTAAGCAAGCACAAGATACTAGACACCAAAGAAATCTGGAGAATATAATTAAAGGATAAGGAGAAGCATAAAATAAAGAAAAAACAAGATATTAAATAAAACGAGTAACCAGACAGAACCCAGACATAATAGGCTACAACATGACAAAGAGATTACTACAGTATATGCAACCATATGGGAAGCCAAACAACTCAAAACCTGGCCCAAACTGAGCTACTCAGAAGAACCGCGCATTGCAGACCGAATATCTGCATGACCTACTGGGTAGCGCGGCATGAACCACTCAACAGTGCAGGGCTGACCAGTTGATATACGCGAACCACTAGACGTGGGCGGGTTTTAAATGCGGACCATTTTGGATCTCCCAGAGCAAGTCGTGAGACCTTCGTGACCCACTGATCAACGCAGCAAAACTGGTAGAGACTAAATAGATAATCATTTGATTACTTACAGCCATGCAAATAGGCTTACAGTTACATGTTCCTCTTTAAAGATAAGGAATAGACTTGCATCCCTACCTAAAGTAATGGGCAAGAGACTAATAAGACAGAAACAACACACTATCAGTATTCTAAGAATTTGTGCAAAGCCAAGTACATGGGACAGTGCAAGACTTTGCAACGAGATTCTCTGAAAAGTTTCTTTTTAAAATTCCTTGACTGACATATAGGTGGGAAGTAGAAGCTGGTACTCAGTAGAGGAATAGACTTTTTAACAGAAGAGTAAAGAGAAAAAAAGACTAATAAAAGGAAGTAATTCTGAATTCTGCATATTTTCAGGTTGCATCCCACCACCCTATCAATAAAGCATCACATTTTAAACTGATAGACAAGATGGATTCCACTAATACCAAACATGTATTAGAGAATCACATAATGGTTGTGTTTTTAAGTATGTCCTTCTAATCTCCACGCCTAGACAGATTCCTACAAGAGTGGAAGGAGTATGTGTTTTAAAAAAAATTGTTCATTTACACAGATAGATAAAAGGTGATCTAATGGTGCTCAAATTTCCTACACTGGCATGATCTAACATTTGTAATTTTCCACACTTGCACACATTATCTATACAAACTATAGCTGTTTGAAGAGTCTCACAAAGTAAGTCAGTATAAAGTGTGATGTTTATTTGTTAAGTGACCATGCTAGGCTTATTTTATAAAATATGATCTTGACATATGCCTTCAAAGTGGTGCTTTTCACTCTAAAATCTTTCCATAGGTATGTACCACAGGTTTTCTGTATAGACCATTTTAGTAAGAACATTCCTTGAACATTCTGTGAATTGTCCACTGGCTTAAGGTTACTTCTAAGAGCATTTTTCCATAGGTGAAGCTAAATACAAATTCTGTTCTCTAGTACAAAAGAGCAGGCCACAAAGGTTACAAATGGAGCCTTTTTGCCTCTTTTTTTGTATTGTTCAAGTGTCATTATTTATCATTACATAAAATCTCTCAGTGTGCTTCTGTTGTTGCCTTTCTACCTGAGTTTCATCTGGTGTCAAAGAAGTGTAGGAACACTTTAGCATTCAGCTGCAAGATCATAAAAGGGACATTCAAAAGCTTTTTCAGAAGATCAGTGCTCTCCCCCCCCCCAAAAAAAAATTTTTTTAAGAGTTGTGTGATAGGCCCTGACATGCTTTCTAAGTCAGGAAAAGGAAAGGAAGAAAGAAAGAAAGTTTACTGCTGATTTTTTTTCCCAGCAGGAAGAAACAAAATATTCAAACCAACCAAGCAGAGATGTGTTCAAGTCTCAGAAAGAAATCTGTAAAAAAATTAAAAAATAAAAAAATAAAAATAAAAAAAAAATCAGCTTTGTTTAAAAGGAAATAATTACTCAGCACAGCTCCATCAAGATCCTAACCAGGATAAAGTGTTTACTGAAGATGAATGAATAAGTAAATGAATGTAGTTGGCTACCTAGTACTGTAATTTTCTATGCATTACTCTTAACTCTTTAACAAAGAATATACTACCAGTCAAAGTTTAGACATCCTAGATCACGAAACTAGCCACTAAGAACACTATACTAGCACCATACTTTGTAATATAAGTCCTTGGCCTATTTAGGAATTTTAAGAAAAGCCTAGTCAGTGAAGCCCCCTCAAGAAACTTAATCAGAAATACTGTTAGAAATGTAATATGTAAAATAATTTTAATATTTGAAATATTTTTATTCGTCTAAATAAGTAACTAAAATTAATTAAATTAAGTAATTAAAATTAAGGTTGAGGCTTATTCCACAGGGGCTCACAGTATAGGTATAGGCATAAAACTATTATGCATACCCACAGGAGCATGCTGAAAGATAAATAGGCAATACCATGTGTGTTTCCTAAGTTTTCTGAAGTTTTTCATCATGTCTATTCCAAATAACAAGCACGATGAGCAGAAAAGCATTTGCTGTTAGCCAGCATTTTTATTCAAAGGAAAGTAAAAATTAAATTCACAAAAAAAGTATTTTTTAAATTTTTATTATTTATTATGATTTTTTTAAATTAAAACAAAATATGGGAACACAACAACATAAATACAGGACAAACAAAACAAAAAACAAACAAAACAGGTTTTACATGTGATTATGTAAAGTGTAGGTGTGAGGTTGTGTTGTGCTTGTGTACATCTTTATTCAGTATGTATGTAAATATATATGTAAGGCAAGCTGTGGAACAAAGAGTAGAGTAAAAATTATGTATATATAATAAAATATGGAAAATAAATTAAGGAAGGAGGCATACCAAGGAAATACGGGGACAGACTACCATTTGGGGGTATCAGAGTAGGACAGTAGGGCTCCCCCAGCCTTTATATTCCTCATTAATGTTTTCATGAAGAATATATTGTGGTCCTTTAATACTCTTAGAAGACTTTGTATTCATCTTCTCATTATTATTCCTACTATACAGCTACACTTAATTATTTTTTTTTTATATTGTAGTTCCTGTCAGTAGTAAACACATCATCATCTGAGTCAAAATCCTCAGTTTGTCTCTGTATTCCTCTCTCACTGGCTTGGATATTCTCCAACCTCCTCCCTGTCTTCTCCTTCAAATCCCACATGCCCACTGAATGACATGCTTTGTTTTCAGCCACCAGTTCTTCAATCTTCTTCAGGAGTTCAGTGACCTGAGTGTTACTTCTCTGGTTCTTGTTGCTGAGAATATGATGCCTATTCCCACATTTTTCAAGAATCCACTTTAGTGCCTCACCTTCACTCTCAATGTACAGCTCAATGGGTCTGTCCCCTAACCAATCCCCACAAGTGAACAGAACCATGGTCTGGTCCCAGACTGTGTCTCCAAAAAGGTTCAAGTGATCCTTCACAGCTCTTCTCTCTTCCTCTTGAAAAGAACTGTCAAGACGGATGACCAGTAAAAAAATGACTGGGCCTGGAGGGGTCAGGGAGCGACTCCGTAGAATTTCCTGTTTGCTAAATTCTGGCATTTCTTCTATTGGAAGACGCTTCCACCATCCTGGTGTGTCTATCACGGTGAGTAGTCTTCCTTCTACTTCTCCCATTCTCTTCACACACCGGGAGGTTCTTTTCAATCCAAAATCTATTGTGCCTAGGATGGTGTTCCTTGCTGATGTTTTTCCGGCTTCACCATACCCCAGCAGAACGAGGCTAAGCTCAGTCAGATATTGTCCAGCACCTACCAGAACGCATTGATATGGACTAGTTAGCAAACATACATGATACATACTAGGTATGTAACCAAATATGAATACATTAATACATTATAGTCAGTTTAAATATTTAAGGTATTCTAAACAGATACAAATGCCTTTTTTTCCAGAAAAACAATAACATGACATCTGGTCGAGACTAGAGGTGTGAATCTGGGACAAAATAGTCACCGCAAGCAGAAGGTGGGACAAAGAAAGATGCATTTACTGAATGCTTAGAAACTGCTAGGTCAGGATTGCACAGTTTTAAAATAGACTACTACAACTACTACTACTTTGTTAACATTTTGGGAAATAAAACCAACAAAAATTCATTAGAAAATATGGCAGGCAAGTACAAACAAAAATAATTGTGTGAATGAGATAAATAAATAAATAAATACATACATACATTAATTAATTAAATAAAATAAAATAAATTTTAAAAAACGGTTCCACAGAATTCATAGACCATGCTACCAGTGCAGGCATTTCCACCTTACACATCTGTATTTTTCCAGTGTATTAGTGGTAGGATTTGTATTTCATTAAAAACAAACAAACAAACAAACAAACAAACTAAAATAAAACCTTCCTATTTAGGCCAGGTTTAAATCTGAAAACAGATATTTGGTACATTAAACAACTGCAAATACAGATAGTGGCATTGCACTACACCCCTAATACACATTAACACTCATGTGTATATTAAAGGAACATACCTTTCACTGAGCCTATCTTCCTTCTATGCATCACCTTCAGCCTCATCTTGGATTTTTTTTCCATTAATCTCCATTTCCGCCTCACTTCCTTATAAGTCCTTGGGTGCATTTCATAATAAAGGCCTTCATTTTCTGACACCATCTCCTCGACCTTCTTAAACAGCTCCATGACCTGACCACCATCAAGCAAATTCTTGTTATTGAGAGCATGATACCGGTTTCTACATTTTGCAACAAGCAACTTTAAGTTCTTCCCTTCACTCTCAATGTACTGCTCAACAGTCAGATCACCAAGCAAATCTCCATGAGTGAAGAGAAGAATAGTATGGTTCCAAGCTCGCTCGCCAAGAAGACTCACATGTTCCTCCAATGATTTCATCTCTTCATCTCTGAATGGCATATCTAAGCGTAGAGTCAAGAGTAAAGCATGCGGGCCTGGGGAACACAGACAAATGCTGTGTAATATTTCTTGCTTGTCCAGTTCTGCAGTGTCTCTTGCTGCGAGAGTCTTCCACCAGCCTGGTGTGTCCAGGACAGTGATGATTTTTCCAGCAACCTCACTCTGAGTCTTCACACATTGTGAAGTTCTCTTTAAGTCAGTGTTCTCTCTTCCAAAGATATTATTCCTGATAGAACTTTTCCCAGATCTCCGATAACCTAACAACACCATTCTTATGTTGGACAGCGAGCAGTTATGGCCTGTTGGACAAAACAATGTGAGACATTACAAGAAATTTAGAAATATTAGCTCTGAAAAAAATTACATTTGTAATCTCACCTTGGTGCACATCTCTTTGTTCCTGTGCCATCATCCTCCTCTTGTTTGCTTTCTCCTCTGCCACCCTCCTCATCTCTTTGACTTCATACAGACACTTTTTATCCATTTCATAACATAAGCCTCCATTTCCAGCCACCATATCCTCAATCATCTCAAGCAGATCCTTCACCTGAGTACCACTGTATCTATCAATGTTGAAAATGTGATACCGGTTCCCACATTTTCCCACAAGCCACTGCAAAAATGTTTCTCCCTCACTTTCGATGTGCTGCTCAACTTTTTGATCCTGAAGACAATCACCATAAGTGAACACAACTACTGTGTGCTTCCAGATGTCCTTCCCAAGAAGCTCCAGGTGCTGCTGCGCTGCTCTTTTGTTTTTATCTGTGTATAAAACATCGACACGTATGACGAGAAGAACAGCATGGGGTCCTGGTTGACAATGAGTCATGCTTAGCACCAGCTCCTGTTTTTGAAACTCAGGAGTCTCATTCACAAGAAGGTTCTTCCACCAGCCAGGACTGTCAACCAGTGTGACCAGTCTTCCAGCTGCGACTCCACGGATTTTCATGCACTGAGCAGTACTCTTTGGGGATGTGGACAGTCTGCACACAATCATGTTTGCTAGAGAGGTTTTTCCAGCTCCTTTATTCCCAAGCAGCACAATCCTAAACTCAGAGATAAACTGTACACCTGATAGAGCAGAATATAAAATTATTTTAACATCTTATGGCTGTATTCAGAGTTCAATTAAGTGTATGCGGTGAGAAATTGTTGACTTCAGTATTCAGATATCAAACCTAACTACAGACTACAGTTTCCTTCTTCAATCTGCATATTCCATCCCTGATTTTTTTTAGGGCTTAAAGGCAAGTGCTTGGTATAAAGGTGGTGGTCTTCAAGCTATTAAAAAACCCAGGCTCAGATGCTTCTACTAGAGAAAAACCTGGTAAGCTTGGAGGAGTGAACTGTATGTATTTAGGAGGTGTGTAGCCTGTCTGAATACACACAAACATCCCCATGTAAACATTGTCCTTAACTTTTGGACTTAATTCGATAACTCTGAATATAGTCATTAGCATCTCTTTAGAAAAGATCATAAACTATCATGTAGTATTACTACTGTAACATAAAGCTAATAAGGAATGCTCTGGAATGGTCCTACCATCAAAACATACAAAAAACACTAACCAAATTAATCAACTGCAAGAAACTTGCAACTTACCAAACTGAGGACTTGAACCAGATGCAGCCATCGCTGATGCACCTTTGTTATCCTCACTTATCCTGAATGTTCAATTGCTCAGTCACTGCTGTATTCATCTATTGTATTTTTGCTTTTTGTATTCTAATATATAATTTATATACAAATTAGATTCATGGAATATTTTGGAGGACAGAAGCAATATACAGTACATCCGTGCAAGCAAATCTGTTTTTAACGTAAGACTCTAAAAAATAATAGAAAGTGAAGTAGCGAAGCCGTTACCATTATCCTTACTACTCTATGACACATTATGAAGTGAAGTAAAGGGTATACGCTTTCTGTACACAAACCACATGAACCAGCAGGTTAGATGATGAAATGTTTATGCGCATGCTCAGTAGGAAGCACTGTCTTATCTAAGCAGTTGGGTGGTTGTTTATTTTGGGGTTTTTTTTTTTTTACCTTTAACAAGGTCAGTGCAAGCAAAGTCCTTCAGCCATCATAAAAATCAGAACGAGTGTGTTTTGTGTTCCTGATCATTTTCAGCTCTTGTCCTTTGCTTGTCCTTTTTTTATGTTGGCAAAACAGACAAATGCTTTCAGCCTTTAGTAGAGGATGAGAGGGCAGATTCTTTGATGTGATATTTTGCATAGTTATATACACTCACTGGCCAATTTAATAAGAATAAGAATAAGAAAAAATGTGCTCCAGCTCATTCATGCAATTATCCAATCAGCCAATAATGTGACAGCAGTGCAATGCAGAAAATCAAGTAGACAGAAATGCTGTAAAAATCTTTTGTTTTTTTTAATGCTGTCCATGACTGTGGCATGGTTGTTGGTGAAAGACAGGCTGGTTTGAGTAGTTCAGAAACTGCTGATCTACTGGAATTTTCACACACACCAATCATGTGATTTTTCGCAGTGATGTGGTGTGAAAGACAAAAACATCCAGTGTGCATTAGTCTGAGGGTGGAAAGAAATGCCTTCCTGGTGAGGTTACAGGAGAATTGCCAGACTGGTTTGAGCTACAGTAGCTCACATAATCACTCTTTACAGCCATGGTGAGCATAAAAGTATCTCAGAACTCCCAGCATATCGAACCTGGCTCAGCGAGCCATACATTGGTTAGCATTCAAAGGACTATTTGAGGAAAATTTTGAATATAGTAATAATCATTAATTAATTCATTCATTCATTCATTCTTCTGGATTTGGAACCTATCCCAGTAATGCTTGGTGTGAGGTTGGAATACACTTTGGATGGGATGCCAGGCCACTGCAGGGCACCATTCACACCTGGGGTCAATTTAGAGTTGACAATCCAGTTGTCATGTTTTTGGGAGGTGGGAGGACACTGAGAAAGCTTACACAGACATGGAGAGAACATGTTAAAACACCACACAGACAGTAACCCGAGCTCAGGATCAAACCAAGGACCCTGGCAGCGTGAGATACTACCCAGTGCACTACCTTGCCACCTATACATATTAGAATAAAAAAAAAAAACAGGACATGGCCAGAACATATAGGAGAGAAAATGTATTTCCTAGTCCACTTCCAATAAAGCTCTAGCATGGTTCCAATGCAGTGAGAAAGCATTTAAATCCTGAATCGATCCTACTGCATGGAGTGCATCAAACATTTATTTTGGGTTGTGGGTGACATTTTTCTGTAGATGTGAGCTGCTAAACTGAGCCAAGAGGAGTAAATGGAACCAAAAGACAGAACCATAGCACTGCAGAAATGCGATGTGTTTTGTATATTTAAACCAGCAAACAACAATATGGTTGTGGACGTGATATACAGAATGTTTTAAAATAGTTATTTATATAATTTTCTTATCATTTAGTGCTAACTCCATGTTCTCCATGCTTAGGTGATTTTGCAATTCCTACACACACTTGGCAAAGGTTTGTGTATCTTTTCTGTTAACATATTTCTGGCCAATGAGTGCACAATTAACAAGTATATTTTCACCCATTTTGATTTTATTTTTGTATTTTTTTTATAGCAAACAAACCCAAGTATCAGTATCAATTTGTCACTGATTCAGACTTGGTAAACACAATAGTTGTGAAAGTGCACTTCTTGCAATGTAAAAAGCTTTCCTTTAACATTCAAGCTTTATTTAAGTTTAAGACCTTCATTGGGTCTTACACATTGTAATGTGTCATACACAGGGCTGCTGATTTGGTAAGGATAAAAATTAAAGCTGCTTCTACACTTACAAACATCCATCCTGAAAAACTTGCATATAAATCATTATGATTCACATCTTTCCATCTAATATTTATTTTATAATAAATTTTAAGTTTACTTTTATATTCAAAAATTCAACATGTTGGTCTATTTTCAGTTTGGTTAACAGTTTCCTACATTACCCAGAATGCCGTGGGACTTCCCTCTGATCGTAGTTCCAATAGTCGTTGTATCATCTCTACATAAAGAGAGCATGGAGCAGTGCTTTAATCCTTAATCTGTCCAGCACCCCCTTATCTGTCCTTATCTGTACACGCTGCTCAAACAGATCAGCTTCCAAAGCCTCACCTTTCATGCTAATAATACCATCAGTGCCATCATGCTTGTCATCGCATACCAATGATTCTGAAGTTGACTGTATGGATATATACTGAGTAATTATACATTATTCCTTTGGTTACAAATTTTGATGCTTAGTTTTGAAGGGAGCCAGTTATTACAATCTTTGGGCTGTTTTGACGCGTCAGATTCTCATTACTCTCATTTTATTTACAGCTAAGTTTATTTATTAGGCTTTAATTAGCCACTCATCACCTCTTGTCATTTCAGCCCTGTGGGCTAAGATTCATGCTAAAAGGTCATTCCTTTCAGTCCGTGAGTCATTGGTATTAGTCTTATGTCAATGTTTAAAAAAAAAAAAGCTTGAGAATTAATAACCTGCAATGCCCCTTGAAATAAAATGCCAATCTTCAAAGTTAATAAAGAAACACAGTTTTGTTTTGCTTTGTATCTTGCACGTTTCAATATGAAGCTTTTTATGTGATATTGTTTCAGTTATCTGAATAAATATCAAAAGGAGGAATGACAGGATTTTCATACAATACAAACAGCAAACACATCTGCAATGGACACTTGCTAGGCAAGAAAAAAAAAAACAGCTCTGACCCAGTATATTGTTCTTGACTATCCGCCACTATTGGTCCTTGACAACAAGGGATTCATGAACACAAAGATGTATGTAGCTTTTCGAGGTGAAACAAACTGTGCTCTCCACTACAATCCCACTCGATCCAAGAACGTAAATGGCATTCAGGGTGTAAATGGCGTCAAACCAAATTGGTAGTATTTCAAACAGCTTGGAAGGTAGAGCCTTCTAAACTATAGAAAATATTTTAGTGCAGCTAGATCAGTATATCTCTCCACCCTAATTGAAGATAACAAAAACAATCATAGATTTCTATTCAACACGGTAACCAAATTAACTAGGAACAAATCCAGCACAGACATGCGCACACTCATTATATAGTAGTGATGATTTTATGTATTTTTTCATTAGCAAAATTGAAAATATTATTCATGAAATTCAGACTATTAATTTAAAACCAGACAGTCTTATAACTAACCCTGTAGATAATAATATAGCAATATCAGATCAACGATTAGAATGTTGTGCCCTGCGATGGATTGGCACACTGTCTAGGGTGTACCCTGCCTTGTGCCCGATGCTCCCTGGGATAGGCTCCAGGTTTCCCGTGACCTGAAAAGGATAAGCGGTATAGAAGATGGACGGATGGATGGATGGATTAGAATGTTTTTCTCCCCTAAGAGAGACCAAACTAATTTTATTAATTTCTTCATCAAAATCATCAACTTGTATACTAAGATCCCTTACCTATGTTTCTTCAAACAGTTTATTCCGGGAAGTAATCAAGCCCCTTCTAAGATAAATACATTCTTCCCTTAGCACTGGCTAGGTAAGGCATTACAATAATCCAGCCTAGAGGTGACGAAAGCATGAACTAATTTGTCACTGAACGTCACTGAACACCGCTGGAATAAATCCTTCTCACGCGACTTCACTAACGCTTTTGTGGATGAATGAGCAAAAGCTCACAGCCATGTTCTGAAATCTAGTGGAAAGCCTTCTCAGAAGAGTGGAGGTTATTATATCAGAAAAGGGTGTATTAAATCTAGAATGGGATGTTCAACAAGCACATACTATGGCCATGATGGTCAGATGTCCACATACTTTTGTCCATATAGTGTAGCTAGCAAATGCACTTCCTATAAAAATCAACTAGCTTCCCTTCGTCACTTCTTTATTCCTCCCTTGAAGTAGAGAAAGTATGCATGAAAAGGAGATGAGGACAAGAGGAACCTAGAACAAATGTATTTACCAAATTAGATGTCCTTACTCACTGAAACAAAAGAGTGATTACGCACTAAATTACCCTAAATTAAAATATTAACATTTAGGCATGTTATGCACATGTGCATTAATGTTTTAGCTTAAACAATTTTCTGATTTCTATATTTTTAAAGCAAGGCAAATTAATTAAAATTCAGGCACGAAATATATTTGTACCCACTGTTTGCTTATTTTAAATCATTAACTTTTCATTTATAGGTCTTAATATTGTATCATTTATTGTAATTTTGGGATAGGTGGAGCATTTATTCTACAGGATTACATCAACACACCAAAACAATAAATACTTCTACATAGAATATACCTGTGTATCAATGAATCCTCCAGACAGCACTTTAACAATCGGTGTATCTTTAAAGATGGAGGACTTCCATTAGTTTCCAGGTCATGGGCAGAAGACGGTAGGATCGAGGAATCAAGGTCATGTTTTCGGAAGCACTCACTGTATGTTAATTTCAATCAGTCAAACAGAGGGAGTTGTTCAAATGAATCAGTCACATCACTGATAAAGTCTGTGATTTTGAATGGCATGTAAATACAAGGAGTGAACCTGTCACTGATGAAACCACACAAAATTCACATTTCCTCCACATTGTTACAACTCCTTATTTTAAAAAAATCTACTTTTCAAAATATAGCCCCTTTAGGCAAAGGCAAAGCCAAATAAGGACCTACAAATTACATACTGATCAGCCATAACATTAAAACCATCTGCCTAATATTGTGTAGATCCCCCTTGTGCCACCAAAACAGCTCTAACCCATCAATGCATGGACTCCACAAAACCTTCAGTATCTGGCACCAAGACTTTAGTAGCAGATTCTTTAAGTCCTCTAAGTTGTGTTCTGACACCTTTTTATCATAGCCAGCATTAACTTTTTCAGCAATTTCTGCTACAGTAGCTCTTCTGTGGGAATGGACCACACAAGCTAGCCTTAACTCCCCACGTGCATCAGTGATCCTTAGGCACCCATGACCCTGTTGCCAGTTCACTGGTTATCCTTCCTTGGACCACTTTTGGTAGGCACTAACCATTGCATAGTAGGAACACCCCACAAAACCTGCCATTTTGGAGATGCTCTGACCTAGTTATTTAGCCATCACAATTTGGCCCTGGTCAGAGTCACTCAGATCCTTACACATGCCCATTTTCCTGCTTCCAACACATCAACTTTGAGAACTGACTGTTCACTTGCTGCCTAACATATCCCACTCCTTCACAGGTGCCACTGTAACAAGATAATCAATGTTATTCACTTCACCTGTCAGTGGTTTTAATGTTATGGTTGATTAGTGTATGTCTCAGGGTGTTTATATCTAGCTGTAGGTCTACATTATCTACTATGTATTGTGTTTTTAGCAAGAAAACAAGGGTTTGCTTCACCAGCCTGCTATTCACTAAGTGTTTAAAATGTAACCTCTGTAACCATATATAGAACGTAAATGAGTCATACAGTCTAGTCTCTGTAATAGCCATTATCTTACAGAGAAATAATAATCGTGCTGAGGACAAAGGGCTTGGGCCTTGAGAAAGCTCAGCATGATAATGAGGCAATAATGAGATAATACAAATACTATTAGATTTGCTTTATGCCTCAATTTTTCCTATGGTAAAGTGTTTTTAAAAATGAGCAACATGCTGAAACTGACCATGAACCAGCAAGGACAAATATGGAGGTGCAGGAAGTGGTGTTGGTCACATGATGTCATTCAGAGGTGTAGCTCAGGTTTTCACAATTCTGACCATAAATGACACTTTATGTTGAAGGATGCTTTCATGCCTGTTACCTTCTGGCTCTGTGTCACAATTAGACCTGCCAGAGTCTCTCGGATGAGTTACATGTGCACTCATGCTGCCTGTTCCTGACATACTTCTGCTGTTGTGACTCCTCTCCCCCTCCAGTCCTGCCTGATTCATCTGATTCATCATTTCTGTCTGCTTGGAGCTTCTGCACTTCTGCTTCACTTTCTTCTGATGTAGATTTTCCCACATGTATCTGCAAAAAAAATATATATATATATATATATTATAATGATGATAATATTCCCAAGTCTCACCTTTGCTTCTGTGGATAATCTCACTACTGTAGACTTGTACCTAAGAACTCTATGAACACTATGATATGCTATGATCATATGCTATGTTATTCCCATCCTTTCACACTTACTGTTTGTCATTACTCTTCTACAACTGTATAATGTAACGATTTATAATCCCATTATCCGGTATCACCCAGAAGATGATGGGTTCCCTTTTGAGTTTGGTTCCTCTCAATGTTTCTTCCTCATGTCATCTCAGCTAGTTTTTCTTGCTCCTGTCATCTCTGGCTTGCTCATTAGGGATCGTAATCTACACACAGATTTCTGTAAAGCTGCTTCGTGACAATGTTTATTGTTCAAAGTGCTAACTGAATTTAAATCACAGAACTTTGTGTTTTTCAAAGTATTACTCTTCATTTTTAGTTAGATTCGTTTGGGATCTTGTCCCGATGACATCATCATGAAGAAATTATTCATTTGGCTGTAAATTAGCATTTTCCTTGCAATTTTTTTATGACAAATCAGGATACAGATGCATCAACTTTCATCAGATAAAAGCTTGTACTTGTGATATATTTAACAGCATCTGAGGCTATTGTCATTATTAGCATAATACACACTTCTGAAAAGAATAACACGAGGCTAGCATTTGATTTAAAAAGCAATATTTAATCCCTGATGGCATTTCTGACTCACTGCATACAGCCCATCATGACGATATGTATAATTATGATTACAAAATGATAATTAAAGTCACCACATGGTGAGAAATGCCAAAGAATGAATAGAACAAACATATGAATGGTCTTAGTAGTCCAGGCTGTTGCTCTTCATTGTAATACTAGGCAACATATACCCTAGGGGTTTTGTGCCCTACTATATAAGGGATTACTATAAAAGGCACTTGTGTCAGACAAAACAAAGTCACTAAAAAGCATGCAAAAGTGTTTGAGAAAGAGAACCCTTCAGAGAGCAGGGGAAAGTTTTCATTGCTAGTCACATTTTTGTACAGTAGGTTTTGTCTAACTGAATTATCCATAATCAATATGCTTATTAATCAGACTAAAAACTTCTAGACAGCTATGGCACAGTTGGATTACATCTTTATTGTTCTCCTTTTTTCAGAAACTTGATGCGTGTCTGGATAAAATCATACAATTTTTTCCCACCTTTATTCTTTGCCATCTTTTCTTAACTTTAAAGACATAGTGACAAATTGATTTTTAGCAAAATTGTCTCCAAAACCAGGATTTAAAAACAGAAGAACACGGCTGGAGTGGAATTAAAGATTCACACTCATTTAGTGCTCCATGGCATCATCATCTTCCTCATCCTCACTGCTCTGAATGAAGTCGTCCCCAATGTCATCAATAGAGGGTCCAGCTTCATCCCCATCATCATCAGCGACCAATTCTCCTCCAAGTTCTCCTAACAGCTGCTCAGTGTGCTCCAACATGGCTGCATCCTCACAATGCAGCTTCACGTAGAGCTGGAACACACACAAAGAGTTGTTAAAAGGACATACAGGTGACAAATTAAAGGAAAAAAAACAACATAGCATGTGTTAGTAAGGTGCTCAACCATCACCAGTCACCAAAACAGCTTTCTGGCAAAGATTCTACAAGTCTCTGGAACTCTAGTAGAGGGATGAAGACTGTTCTTCCAAAAGATATTCTCTCAATTGTTTTTTTCACCTCACTCCAAAATCACCCATAAGAGTTCAACTGGGTCAAGAGCTGGTCACTGTCAAGGCCATAGCATATGGTTTACATCATTTTCATCCTCATCAAAGCATGTAGTGAGCTCTCATGCCTTGTGAAAGGGGGCGGGGTCATCTGGGAAGAGACCACTCCTATCTGGATAGAAATGTTTCATAAGGGGCTAAAGGTGAACAGGCATAAGAACTTGGTACTGATTTGATATCAGTGCACATTGCCTCATTAATATTTAATACGGCTATAATATAATAGTACTATTCATGCCTATAATAGTCAAACGCTTATTGTGCACAATGATTAGCCAATGATACAGCTGATATATCTGATTTTTTCCTTCCTTCTCTGTCCTCCATGCTCTCAGTAAAATTGAAAAACTGGAAGATTCCACAAATTAGCTCCTGCATTCGCAGCACAAATTAATTTGGTTCCACATCAACTGCAAACTGTACATCAAGTGACAGTCCCTGCCAAAATAAAGGATGAATTTATTTTCTCTAGTGTGTCCTCTCTTATCACTCCAGACGTGTGCAATTTTTAAAAACAATTCCTACAGACCATAAATATAACACCACAGTTTAGTTATATTTACATATGCTGAAGAAAGAGGTTTTTGCTTAGGCAGTAAAGAAACATTTCTTGACATAATTAAGAACTGCAAAAATAATTAAGCGGTGACATTGTAGGAAAGTCAACACTGAAAGAAAGAAAAAAAATACATGCAAAAAAAAAAAAAAAAAAGTAATATAAAGACCAAAACAACAGAATGTAAAAAAGAAGCAATGATCTGATGCACAGTAAGACTGGCTAAAAGAGTTATGACCAATTAGCCTTTAAGATCAAATACATGATTCGTACACTTCAATGATGAATGGGAGTGCCACACTGCAGAGTAATAAAATGGGCATAAACGCACTCTTGGCTAATCAATCATAGAAAACTGCAACAGTGAGGCAACAGTCGCAGCATCTCTCATTACCAAGATTAAGTAATGGATAAAGATTTGAGTCTTCCAGAGTAGAACTACTGTAAACACCCAGGTCATCACTCATACACGCGCACACACACACACACACACACACACAGTGGACAGTTAAACACTGGAAAAACATCACCTGGTCCGGAATAGAACCCAATGTGGCCTTCTGATGTTGTTTCTCATGTGCCTCACAATGTGTTCTGAGATGCTTTTCTGCTCACCACGGTTGTAAAGAGTGCTTATTTGAGTTACTGTAGGCTCAAACTATTCTCCTCGGCCATTCTCGTTAACAAGGCATTATTAACTCACATTAACAAGGCATTTCCATATACAGAACTACTGCTCACTGAAAGTTTTTTTTACACCATTCTGTATAAACTCTAGTCATTGTTGTGTGTGAAATATTCAAACTAGACCATCTAACAAATTTCCCACCAAATTCCCATACAATCTTTATATTCCCATCTATTATTATTGATGTTCGAAAAAGGGCTCCACACACACACACACACACAAACACACACACACACACACACACACACACACACGCCTGAGGCCAAAGGAAATTTCAGCGATCATAAAGCCTCATTTGCATGTGTGTAATTATCCAAAACAGACATCTATTTACATGTGTAATTATACATACATACAGACAGCCCATGCAGAAAAACACTTAAGAAAATTTCAAATAGAATGTGTTTATATGTGCTTTGGCATGATTGAAAGGTTTGACTGACTGGAAAAAGCTTTTATTACACGTAATATTAAACTGAACATATAGAGGTTACTAGAACACCGAAAGCAATTTAGTGTCATTTAGTATTAAATGTATAAGCAGAGAGAGAGAGAGATAGAGAGAGAGAGAGAGAGAGAGAGCCTTAATACAGTATATGATTCATCTACCCATGATCACTAAAAAAAGTTAATAA
>JANDJT010000131.1:14703218-14719614 GCA_024331685.1 Stegophilus panzeri | reverse complement strand
GCAGTTTGTACAAGACCTCACAATGCAGTGGGGCAGTTTGTACAAGACCTCACAATGCAGTGGGGCAGTTTGTACAATACCTCACAATGCAGGTCTGCACACTGTACGAAATTAGGAGCAAACACAATATATACCTATGCACACAGATCCATCCATCCATTTTCCGTACGGCTTATCCTACACTAGTCTATCCCAGGGAACTCTGGGCACAAGGTGGGGGACACCCTGTATGAGGTGCAAACCCATCACAAGGCCCAAACACACACACATTCACACACTACGGACAATTTGGAAATGCCAATCAGCCTACAACGCATGTCTCTGGACTGGTGGCGGGAACTGGAGTACGCAAAGGAAACTCCGCACACGCAGGGGGGAGGTGGGACTCGAACCCCAAGCCCGGAGGTGTGAGGCCTTATAATATAACCTAGTTTGTCTTTGATTGCCATGTGAACTTGGGACCACAAGCCAAGTGACCATTAACTGACGGTGCTATCTAGGCTTCTAATATTTATATCATACTGTGACACTGCTCACATTAAACAACGTCTGCTGAAATTTTCTTCTGACATTTCTATGTGACCTCCGACTGGTCAGTGGAACTCATTAATCAGCATCATTTGTCCTCTTACACTGTGTGATTCACACACAGTTTATCACCCGATTTACATCTCATTTAGCACTGACTAAAAAAAGTGGCACCCACAGCAAAATTGTGTCTAAATCATGCCAAAATCATGCCAAAATCGTGCAATGGAAGCCCAGATTATGACAAGCTTAAGTTCATTGAGCTTTACACTAAGGCAAGATGAATTTATTATTAAGGCAAGATTTCAATTTACACGTTTCTGCAGGAAGTCACCTGATACACACTTCTACACTCATTTGGGTTTACAAGTTTACATTTTTAAATTAAAATAGTCAATGATGTTCTGTTTGTATTATAGCAATAAGGGTACAACACTAATACAATCACATAATAAAACATTAATTCTAAACATTTATTATTAATTCTAAAGCATAGAAAAACATAAAACTATTCTGAACCATAACAATGCTGTACATGTTTGTCTGTGTGTGAGTGGGTAAGAAATATGAAATGTTCGACTTTCATTTCCTTTAAAGAAGGCGTGTCATTTTAGTGTAGCCTGTTATATGATGTGACAGCAGCGCTGGGATCCACTTGGGTGGGTGTGTTCATAATTCCCATGGCTGATAAGTTAAAATTTCACGCACACACATTTCCAGCAGTTCTCAAAGCATACATTATTTATCCAGCCATCTGAGGCAGGCAATGTCAAAATCATTTTCAAACACAGTAAAAATACAAAACTGTTACAGACGGGCCTGCCAAAATGCACAAATATCAGAGCGATACCGCACTTGACACTCATGACATTCATACAGAACATATAAATTAATGAGTGAGGCACAGATACAGTACGGTTTAAAAGTCCATTAACCAACCATCCATTTCTCAAATAAGATGACATTCTTTTTCCTATAACACACTATAATAATATACTAATATATACATTTTATATTTCCTATATTATATTTCCTGAAAGCAGTAGTGATCATAATGCATACAATATAGAAAACAACACCAAGTGATATCAGTAAAATAAATTGTGTCTTATCCATGCATGGTTATTGAATGAAACTTGGAAATTGGAAAAATTTAACCAATTGTGTAAACAACATTTCAAATTATAAATATATATAATTAAATGCACTCACTCACCTGTACAACCTCATCGTCCTCCTCTAACAGACCCTCCAATACATCTGTGGCCATCTGAGGAGAGAAATCCCATTCAGTTTTACAGTTTCCTCTTGGTTACTTATTAACATTAACAATAACGTTATATTACATCTCTTGTTGGACGACAGCGCTGTCAAATTCTTTATTCTGATTGGTCAGGAGGTGTCAAAAGGTGATTAATTTTCTACAAAAGCACGGCTTGGGCAGTGGTTGTAGCTGCAAGGCAAGTCACAGGCTTATCATTTCCATAGTAAAAGCTTACACAGGGACTTGTTTGGCAGAGACTCCATATAAACATAAACATCGTGATTTGAGGGAATGTTTATTCAGCATTTTTGGAAGGAGTCTCAATTTTAATAACTTTATGTAATTTTAAATGTCATGTAACTGCTTTATCAATATTTTAAGAGCATATTATGCACAATGATCTTGTGGTTTATAACAAGTATAGAATAGGGACATTATAAACTGATACATAAAAGTAAGTGAAATATAGTGACTTGTGAAAAATGAGATCTTGTAAATAGAGCATACAGTGCATTCCATAAACAACTGGTCAGTGACAATTAATTTGAAATGAAACAACTATGAGGTGAAGTGCAGAATGTCAGCTTTAATTTCTGGATATTTATATATAATCTTTATTAGGTCAAACAAAAGTCTGTCTATTAAAGTCTGTCCACTCTGCAGACATCTTGGCAACATGCCCAGGCAGTTATTGCTCGTCATACATGACTAGACTAATATCTGACTGAATGGGGAGAGACTCTAAATCTAAAACAAATCTCAATGCAGATATTTCAAACATGGTTTAGATGTGATATTTGTCTCCAAAGGTTAAATAAAGAAGTTCAAATTGCTCCAACTACTGAGCATGCATCTCTAGAACAACAAGGGAGCAAATACTTTACGACACCAACCATCTTTACAGATCGGAATGTAATCCTCCAACAAAAAAGTAGGCTGAATCCAAAATAGTTTGCTGGCCATTTAGTATTCGTCTTGCAACTCATCTTGGGAGCTGGCTTGCCTGAAGTTTTGCCAGTCTGGCTGTTATATTTAATTTCAATGACGGTTCACAAATCCATCTTAGTTGAAGATGCATTAGCAAATAAATTAGCCAGGACTCTACTTGTTAAGGTAGCAGGAACATATGTGAAGCTGCTCTATTACATGCTTGGTTGTCTGTAGCTAATCCACAATAAACCATATAGCCTCTGGATTATCTTCATGGAGAGAAAATTAAAGGATAAAGACACTGTTATAAGGGCTTTTATAATGCTGGTTAAAAAAAAAAAAAAAAAAAAAAAAACAGTCTGCAGCTGAAGCAGCTTCTCTGTCTGCATTAATGTAAGAATCTGATGTTGTGCTTTTCCCATTTATGCCTTTGGGTAATTGTAGTTATTAACTACAGGACTTACACAGTACAGCCCTATGTTTTGTGTCAACCCAGTCATTTTTAAATCAGTTACTGTCACTGCTGATGAAGTCTGGTTAAACATGGAGGCATAATAATCCTCCATAATCTTATGATGACTGTTTGTTGTACTCATAATACACAAAAAGAACAGACGGCAAACTGAAAATACCAATAGAAATAGCTAGACATCTTTTCTTAAACTGTACAATTGTCCAGTTACTAGTAAAATCATCCCTGAAGTTGTGCGACTATACAACCAGTCAAAAGTTTGGAGATGCTTGACTGAAATGTTTCTCATGATTTTAAAAATCTTTTGATCTGAAGGTGTATGATTAAATGTTTGAAATCGGTGTTGTAGACAAAAATATAATTGTGCCAACATAGTCATTTCTTTCATTAGAAAACTAACATTTTATTTACAAAAAAAATATATTTTTTTAAATGGATGACTTGGAGCGAAATATTCCAAAAAGCAGCCAATAAGTGTCCAGCATAGGTGGGAACTCCTTTAATACTGTTTAAAAAGCATCTCAGGGGGACTGCAAGAAATTGGTTGAGAAAATGCCAAGAATACATATCTGAAAATTCTAGACAAAAAGGGTGTCTACTTTGAAGATGCTAAAATATTAAATTATTTTAATTTATTTTGGATTTTTTTATCACAACATAATTCCCATAGTTCAATTTGTATTATTCCAGAACTTACATGACTTTATTGTTATTCTAAAATGTAGGGAAAAAATATAAATAAATAAAGAATGAGCGTGTCTACACTTTTGACTGGTAGTGTATATATGTTGGTATGTTTAGTTCATTTCCAATGTGTTGGATGTAAATTCCACATCTAGAAATACAATAGCACAACTTTTCGAAACCTAGCCATGATTCTTTCAACATTTCTATAACAGTCTGGCACTGAAGAAATGTCTGCTTCACACTTGTGCTGGATCAAGTGCTATTTTATATGCTGCTGAATAATGAGAGGGGAAGCCATATTGTTAGGTTAAACTATTAATAAATAAAAATAATTAATTTAGAGGCATGAACTACATGCAGGTAAATGTAATCAATATGGAGCACAGAAAATCAACTTAAGTACCTGTGCAAGACAACTCGTAAATATTGACATGTCTTTTGAACTTAAGTCACCAACTCAAATGTGGCCATAGTTATTATATTTTAAAATTCAATCACGGCTTTCTGACGTCATTTCCCTTTTCTTTATTCAGACACAGTGTGCTTCAGATATGCACATGAGGTCACATGGTACAAAAGTTTATGGTCACTGGTCATTAGGGGAGTTCAAATAGTTCAAAGCAATCAAATTTCTTTGAGAAATGAATTAAGATCGTTCTTTTACAATGATTTTCATACAACTACAGAACACATAGAACATTAACAATAGTTACCAGAGATTGGAATATTGATTGTATTCAAATAAATAATGTAGTGAATGTGCATTCCTGCCCTCTTTTGATTATGCCACCTGTGGTCACCTTTACAGAATATTTGCTTTACAGTAGTTGATGGACACATGCAATTAGTATCATATTTAATACCACTTTAAAAATCCTTTTAAAATTTGCAAGAAAAGGGAGAAAATAGTTGGTAAGTGTGAGTCTGTGAGAGATGCAGAAAAGAAGAAAGAAAGCAGGGAGCATCACTCAGTGGTAACATAATTTAAGGTACTGACCAGCCAACTTGTGATCCTGCAGGGCCATAAAATTTGGTCTGGGCTTAATAACAGCATATTTAGTGTGACACTTCTGACAGATCCAATCTACCAGGACTGCATTACCACCCTCCCCGGTATGTGCTGGTTTAAGTCAGTGTGTGTGTGTTTGTTTGTGTGTTTGTGTGTGTGTGTGTGTGTGTAAGAACTTGTTCACAGCCATATAGAAATGTGCAAGCTCATACACAATGAATTTCACAACATTAATCAAAGACAACATGGCTACATGGCTGCCACAGAGAGCTAGAAAAGTCCTCAATTAAATTTAACCTTTGGAATTAGGAGCCAAAATAATTACTTTAGGGACTAATCTTTATTCACACACACACACACACACACTGGTTGCATTACAGCTCTCCGTGCTGACACTCAAAAGATGTTGCTGATAAAAGTGGGACAAAAAAACCCGACGCAAGAGAGCAGCAGGGAACTGATCATAGGAGACACCCAATTGAAAGTCTAAATCTGTTTTAAAGCCCATTAAAATGTATGCGATTACAAATTTAACACTCAATTTCTTTCAAGATCACCGGAGTTGATAATGAATTGTGAATATAGTCCCTGTGAGCCACTATAGCTATAGCATCGTATTTAGAGTTGAGTTACATGAACGTAGTGTTCTCAAATCTGACTGGTCAGAAGGTGTTGATTAATTTTCTTTGATTGTGCATGCTGTAATTCAAATTATATTAAGTAATTATATTAATGTAATTACATTTAAGTTTTATATTACACCTGTTCTAACATATTATAATTTCTATAGTAGCAGCTCATTCACAGGAACTTGTATTGTGGACATACACCGATCAGCGATAACATTAAAACCACTTGCCTAATACGTCCACCTTGTGCCTCTGAAATAGCTCTGATCATGGTCCAGTTCTAATGGTCCAGTGCGCATTGTAGGTGCTTTTGGTGGTGGACAGGGGTCAGCATGGGCACTCTTACCAGTCTCTGGCTACATAGCCCTATATGCAGCACGCTGAGATGCACTGTGTTTTCTGCCCCTTTTCTATCACAGCTAGCATTAAGTTTTTCAGCAATTTGTTTACAGTAGCTCTTCTGTGGCATCGGACCAGACTGGCTAGCCTTCACTCCCCATATGCCTCAATGAGCCTTGGACACCCATGATCCTGTCACCGGTTCACTGGTTGTCCTTCCATGGACCACTTTTGGTAGTTACTAACCACTGCATACTGGGAATTCCCCACAAGACCTGCTGGTTTTGCTCTGTCATCTAGACATCACAATTTGGCCCGTGTTAAAGTCGCTCAGATCCTTACACTTGATCATTTTACCTGCTGCCAACACATCAACTTCGAGAACTTACTGTTCACTTGATGCCTAATATATCCCACCCCTTGACAGGTGCCACTGTAACCAGATAATCAATTTTATTCACTTCACCTGTCAGTGGTTTTAATGCTATGACTGATTGGTGTATAATAATAATTGGATTATAAAATTGTTATTTAACAAAGAACAACATATTGCTGATATAGTGAAGCTTATAACATTTATGGAAGGAGTCTCCAGTGTCAACACTTTATTACAGTCAGTAAGTATTACACACAGAAAAACTGTTTAGGACTTTGTACGAGAGGCTGTATTTTTTTCTCGTATAACTTCAAGAAAGAAGAGAAAAGAAAATGGCAGTTTATAGCAGTGATAAAAAGAAATAACTTGTTTAGATGATGTTTCACAACATTAAATGTAAAGTGTAAATGGTTAAAATGCACGACGTTAACATTAAAATTAAATAAAGAACTGCGATAGTTGGCAAATTGCTGTGGTATAAAAGGAACAAAAAACTTTGGGACATGCTGTTATATGAAAATAATCAAATTTGTTTCACATCCACATGACCCTGTCATTAAATATTTTTCTATAACAGCATGCTCTGTCATTTTTAACCCTTAATTATTTACACACAAATTCATGCACTGATTAAACAGTGTTGTCACATTGTTTCATTTGCTTGGTGGTTGGTTAGACTAGTTTAAAATAACAGTTTGGAGCTATCCTATAAACTACACTAGAGAATGTTAAGAAACGGCCATTAGCTTCATCAAATCTGCCATGTTCAGTCCGTACAGAGTGTTTTGTGATTGTTGCGGCCAAAAATGCTTGATTTTCCTATGGCATTTTTGTGGGAAACTACTTGAATTGGTGAATTTGCAACTGCACAAAATTGTTTTCACGGTCTTTTGCAGTGAAGTTTTTTTTTTGGTAAATAAAACCTTTTAGCTGTACTCATGTTCGACACAAGTGAATCGAAGAGGGCTTTGACTGAATGCACGTTGTGAGGTCACATGATGCATCTTGGCCGAAATCTGTGAAAATTTGCGGTAATATTGCGGAGTAATAAACTGAATGTTTATATCAAGTTACAGCAAACATGCCTTTTCATCCAGGAGGTTAAATACACAGACAGCTTTACTTTTAATCTCAGGACTCAAATATTATGGAATCGAGGGGGTAAAAGAAATTCAAAAATCATATGATACCATGTGTAATTTAAAGCACAATTGCACACAGGAAGAGTAAGTTAGTGATGACAAAGTAACATATAATTGCTATTTGTCTGAGTATGAACACATTAATATTAATAGGAGAGGTCTGTGACTTGGAGACCTCTTATCTCTTTAAACAAGTGCCCTTTCTTATTTGCAATCTGGGAACCGAGTGATATTTTAACATTCTGATTCACTTTGTGAGTGGTTCTAAAAAGAAGCAGCATAAACTTTGCATTCATGAGAGTGACGTGAGGCCTAACAGCATGTGCTATAACTTTTCTGTTGATCACTGCGTGGTAGTGAATCTTCAAGACCACATGAGGACTGCACACAGCCAAAACCTGGGAGTAATGTATTCTAAAGATTCTTGTTTAAGCACCTCATTTTAATTTCTCTTAGATAGCTGAAGGGCTGTGTTAGCTCAGTGATACCGGTCTATTCTGGTTACTGG
This sequence comes from Stegophilus panzeri, assembly GCA_024331685.1. Lineage (NCBI taxonomy): Eukaryota > Metazoa > Chordata > Actinopteri > Siluriformes > Trichomycteridae > Stegophilus > Stegophilus panzeri. The sequence continues at coordinate 14,711,730 of JANDJT010000131.1, read as the reverse complement.
ATGTTCTGAGATTTGATCTTACAACCTTCCAAAGAGCTACTGCTGCCTTGAATCTTAAATAATGAGCATTTCTTATAAATAAGAAATGCACAACACTAGGCACGGGTGGATTTGGCATTTCTGGGATGTGTGATTTTAATCTCTACTCCTGGGGCCTCATTTATCAACCGTGTGTAGCCATAGTTTTGTGCGCAAACTGCGTGTACGTACGTTTCTATGCAATGAATGGGATTGATCAAGTTTTGCTTATGTGTGAGGATGTGCGTACATTTCTGCACACTCCTGACCATGGGTAATGTCAGAAAACTGACTATCATATCAGCATAATTAAGAGAGTAATTACTGATTTTGGTGCTCATAAGATGCAGACAGATGACACAGACAGAATGTACAATAAAATCGCTCAAATTAAAAAATTGAAGATCGATTGGGATTAAGACTTGTTTGAAAATTTGGCTCATGCAGCTTTGCAGAGGGAATGTGTTTTTTAGCATCAATGTTGAGAGTGAGGATTGGCTCATCAGTCAATTTCATTTGCGCAGTGCAGTTTTACTTGATCTCTATTCCAATGCTTTTAGCTTCAGGTACATTTCAAAGAGAAATTGGAAAAGGTACTGGCATTTCCCAACCAACTATGAGTTGAATAAATTCTTACTTTCATTCATGTCACTCACACTGCAATACATTACATTTCTGAAACCAGCAGCAAAATGACAGTTTCATGCCATTGCAGAGTTTCTATAATATAACTGGGGAAATAGAATGCACACACATACTTATAAAATACATATATTTTTAAATCATATTTATTTATGTTCTTGAAAAACTACTTGTTAAAGTGCTGAATAAACTATTTTTGTTTTGCTCTACTTCATGCAACAGAATCTTTACTTCACTGTCAGTGAAATTCATCTTCCTAGACCTTTTTACATGTTCCGTGTTGTATGAAACAAGCTGCACCGCAAGCAGGCTACTGTGCTTTTTAAAGGGAAGTTGTTTACTATATATGCCGATTTGAAAGCGTTTCTTTATGCACAAGCACATCAATTTAGAATATGTGGGATTTATCAATGACCACTGCATACAGCTGTGCACACACATAATAAACACCAATTTTCTTGTGCATACTGGCAGGTCTTATGCACTAACAGCACTGTTGAATTCTCAATTCTGATTGGCTGACAAACGTTTTGAGGTATGCAATTATTTTTCAGTAAATGCACGGCTAAAGTAGTTCTAGTCAGATCTTGATCGCATTACAGTTCCATATCACTTCGCCGAATTCACTGAACTAATGGAAAAGTTAGCCTACATTTACTGTCCACCACAGCACACAACAACATCTAACAACAAACTAAATGACAGAAAATTTAGATTTTCCAGAAATATGTAAGGAATAATTGATGATGGGCCGTTGAATTATTAGAAAAATAACGCGCACCCAGAGATGATAATGTGGTCACGAGGTGAAGCAGAGGCTTGAGCCATTAATATGCAGTTATTTGAGAGAGAGCAAGAAATAAAGAAAGAGAGAGCATGTGTGATAAGCTGGTGAACAAGTATCAACATTTATTTATTTATTTGTTGTATTTTCTGCAGTAATAAAAAAACAAGAAACCCTGTGAACAAGTAGGATTATCAATATTTATTTATTTGTTCTATTTTTATATATCAGCATGAAACGAGAAAAAAAAAACTGTGCACTCTCTCTCTCTCTAATAACTGCAAATCAATGGCTCATACTACTCATACATACTCATACTAGCTCTAAAATGACGTTTTGGAATTAGCAACAGAGGTTTGAGATGGGATGCTTAATAAATTAGTTCCACACACAAGAGCATTTTAAGCAAAAACCTGACAAATGTCTTGAAATAAATCATCTGAACAATGTCTTGAGGTGTTGTAACTGTGGTATAAGTGGAATAATTGACTCCGGTCCATTGAATTGTTAGAAAATAATGCACACCCGAGGTGTAACAACCACATTGCCACCTCAGGGTGTACATCTGCTTTGATAAATGAGATGTGTTTAGCCTCTCAACTAATTCATGCCAGGTCTGCATTTGCATGGTGCACTTTGCTTTATTCATGCTCTTTTAAATGTCTGTGAAAATTGATCCACGAATGAAATCCACTATGGCTAAAAGCAAATTTGCTTGCTCTTTCAACGACTGCAGAAGCGCAACAGAAGCAAAACCCAGAATAGCTGCTCAGTGAATAAACTTGCCAATTCCAATTTGTATTCTCTCCATTTTTCATTTATGTGTGCTAACCGTCCACAGTAAATCGATGAGACATTTTGTCACCATTTTAAGGAGAATCAAAATCCTTTATTTTAACTGGCCCATGTTTAACAATTTCATAATCATATTGGTCAGTGAACTTTTCTGGCCAATGTGCCCTAGTCAGAAAGAATGATAAAGACAGTTTCACTTACCACATAAACTAGCATTAATTGCTGTTACTGTAAAATCTCATAGGAAAAAAGTAGGACAAAAACTTCAGCCACAGGTACAGTTTCTTCATCTGCCCTCCTTCTCCTCAGATTTTTTTGCTGCTGCAAAGAAATTACTGAGCTTTGCCAAGCTCCTCCCCAGCACTGCTGTGATACGGGCATTTTAATGGTTGCTTGCAAGAGCACTGATTAGGTAAAAAATTAAAAGAAAGACTGCATTTATTCATTTTATTCAGCCATCCACATGTGCTAGGTTAGGGCCTCCCTGTTGCATTTGTGTGGTGATAAAGATCGCCACTGATGCTAGTGCATTATGGTGAGACAAAATTTAAAAGGGCTATAAACAGAGAGGCTTGAAAAAGACCCTAAAAAAGCATACGAATAAAGTCAGACAGGAGAGTAAAATTTAAACTATACACCTAACACAAAAAGGGAAAAGTGGAGGTTATATTCTAAATTGCACACTTAACTTTTGTATGGCCCTAACTGACCCAGGCAATCAAAGCCCACTGGCAGATAATATTTACTGCCTGATGCCCAACACCATTACACAGCCACAGTATGAATAAATGACCTTTAGAGCAACTTAGGAATCTTCAGACTGTTCAACAGCATTATGCATTATGTGATATTTTCATATTGCCGTTAATCAATAAGAACATACTTTTTGGATCTATATTTAGTAGGAATTGAACAAATATGAATTCTTACTACTTGACCAGTCTTTACATAAGTAAAGTAAAAACATTCAGAACATTACTATTTTAAGTTATTTTATTAGTGCAGTTAAATGTTGATAAACAACAGCAAATAACTCATCGAACTACACTTCATTTCCCATGTAATGGAGGATCAGACGGAAGCAATTGCAGGTAAGGCAGCTTTAATATAATGTCAACAAACCAAATCATAGAGAAAAATCGTAAACAGTAGTCAGGCAAGGGTCAGGCGATCAGACCTACAGAATAGAGTAGGATGGGCAGAAAATCGGAGTCGAGAACAAACAGAATCAAAAACCAGAAAAGCAATAATAGGCAACAGCTTAGGAACATCAGAGACAAAAGCTACTAAGTGTTTACTTCGCAAAGTCTTTGTGAATGAAAAGTCTCTTATAAAGGGTGGTGTGTGTGGCTGTGTAATAGGCAACAGGTGTGTGTGATTAGAACTCTGGAGATTATGAATGTGCCTGTGTGCTGAGTTGGGCCGTGACGGCCATGTTAGTAGGCTGAGGTGTGTTCTGGGAATAGGAGTCCCTGGTTAGCTGTGATATGAAATCAGTTAAAGACTACAAATTACATTTCCGGCTTCAAGCTACATTTAAGACAAAAATAAATGAATTATACAATAAATGTACAAAATTATAAATCTGTATATCACATTACACTATTTAAGATTTATATTTAAGATATTTAACAATTCTTAAAATGCACTAATGGATAATTTCGTGGCTCATCTGAAACAGAGAGAATGCAGCATGGAAGCTCATGTCTCTCAACAGATTCCTCCTTCTAGCTCAAAGATTGACCTTGGATATATTATGCCTATAGAATACCAAGTCTAGAGTATACTAGGTCTACAACAGCTTCTGGGAGGTTTTTTCTGCCATGTTCAACTCTGGCCTCAGTAGCATGGAACAGCTGTTCCATCTAAAATTGTTCCAGATAAGTAGCCTGTGTGCAGCTCCATCTGCAACTAGAATTGGACTTTCTGTCTAACAGAGCCAAGACAGTAAGAATTGGTAACGAGACAACACCCCAGGGCTGCTGTCTGTTCACCCAAAACTGTGCAAAAATTTCACAGACGACTCCACAGTGATCAGGCTCATACCCAACAATGATGAGTCTCCTGACAGGCTGGAGATTCTTGACCTGTCCACAACAACAATCTGGCTCTGAATGTCAGAAAAAATAAATGGCTAATTGAGCTCATACTCCGATCAGCATCAATGGTTCAGCTATGAAAAGTAGCTTTAGATCAGCTGTCAGAGTCCGTATCTCAGTCCTATCTAACACCAGCAGCATCTTCAAAAGTGCAAAACAGCATCCATTCGTTCTGAGGAGATTTAAGAACTTTGGGACAAACACAGCAACCTTGGTCAATGATTACTGGTGCACAACAGAGACTGGGTGCATCATAATATGATTTGGAAATCTGAGCAGACATGACCAAAGGACTGTGAGAGCTGCATCAAAATTGACCAGCACAGACATCACACAACTCTAACAGGTCTATATAACCAGATGCAAGACGAGAGCCCAGTCTATAATCATGGACTCCTCTCATCCAGCAAACACCTCCACAGCACCACAGCACACACTTCCCAGCACAGGAACAGCTTCTTCACTCACGCTATAATGATTCTCAACATCAGGCTTTAACACTAGCTCTTCCAACCTTGCTAGACCAAGCCTCTCATGCAATAAACTGCTCATCTTATATATTGTGTCTACATATATATATATAAAAATACACACACACACACACACACACATTATATATATTACTTTTCCCAGCATACAACGTGCAATTGACTGTTGATTTTCAGACTAAGAAAGTACATTTAGCCTACTTTTGTTATCATTTGCCTTGCTGTTTTTTCCACTGCCCTGACTAGTCTTCCCACAGCGGTGATTAGTGAATGAATTAGAATGAATCTAGTTTATGCAACACCTAATATTTAGTATAGAATTATACTATACTGTATTAATGTTGCATTGCTGAAATAAAACCAGTTCTTGGTAATGGACTAAGACGGTGCTGTTAAAGCAAATACTGTATCGCTCTCATACACACAGCTATTATTAAACACCTCATTAGGGCTAAAAGCTCTTTATTCCTCCACCTCTCTATCATTATCTAATTGCTGTACAGTGCTTCTTTTCCTCCAGAGTTTAATTAAGACCTACTTGTCAAGACGTCACTCAGGCCAGCAAAGCCGTTGGCATAGCAACCACCTTTGTGGAGAGGTCACCCTAAGTGAAAAGTACTTAGTGATGTCTGGCATGACTATATATTTTCAGCTGCTACCAAAGTTGAAGTAAGAATCAGATGGCTGGGAGTTGCTGCACTCTAGTGTTCAGGGTGATGCAACTAGAGGTGCGATGGTAAACTGGGCAGAATACCATGGGATAACTTTGAAGTAGCTCCATCATTGACATTATGCAATACTGGTGCCATCACAACCAGGCCATATAATGTACATTTGCACAACCAGGCATGATTTGCAACTCTTACTCTACTGTACAGTTATGGAGCTAATAACCTCAATTAATAACGTCAGCACCGGCACAGTTTTACCATTTGACATATCTGTCCAAGAGGAGCATTGGCTGTTGCTTAAAAATCCAGCTTGGTCCAGACCAATCTTGATCCATGTGGTAGACCATTTTTGACAGTTGGAAAGTTACTTACCAGCTTCCTAATTACTTAAGATTTTCTAATTACTAACTATCATGTTATTTTCTTTAAAACAACTTGTTTATGATGTTGCATTAGTAGCAGTAATTTAGAAACTATTTTCATCTACCAAGTAGGATTGCTACTTTTTGGTGCTATTAATTGTTCATACACTCTACATTTTCTTTGTCTTGCTGCATAGTACATATTTTATATACTGAATAGACAACAATATTGGGTCCGCAATACCACAATCTCCTCTGCTGGCTATATTGGAAATGGCAAAATAAGACAGGCAACTAAAATTGGATGGTGTGGACTTTTATGCCTTAGAAGTCTATACTACTTTTTAATATTATTCTGATTTACTTTATTTTTTTTCTTACTATATTCCCTTCATTGTATTTATTTATTTACTTTATTTTACTTCATTTATAATGTGATATACATTATAACTCAAAAGTTACAGGATGTAATGTGCATGGTAGGTCCTGTAATAAAACAGGTAATAAACCAGTGATGGCCCAGGTAGCAATGGCAGTTTGCGTCCTGGATCCAGATTTTGTCTGCTGGGGCAATATTAGCAAAGGAGATTTAAATGTGGCTAAAAGTCTGCTGGCCCTGAAATCAAAATATCATATTTTTCTACAATAACTTTCTTCAATGTCTACTAACGCTACATGCTACTAACAACTGCACGTCTTGTTAGCCTCTGCTAACCGGCTAACTCACGTTATTGCCAAACTACAGTACATATCAATTTACCACTGAGAAACATCCTGTTCTTGTCCTGCTTGAGATGGTGGTTTGAGCTGATCTATCTATCTACGATGTATCACTATCAGACTCAAATTCATAAGGTCAAACTGACGACATAATTACGGAGCTGAAATTCAGATAAGGTAAGGGGCGTTTCCTTTCTGACACGTGCTGTAACGGTAGAGCAATCACAACAGACTGGGACATCTGACCAATCAGAGCAGAGTAGGCTCTCTGAAAGGAGGAGTTTAGAGTGAACAGATCCTTGAGCAAGTTGTTTGTGACACTTGGTGCTGCAATGTAAATTATGAGAAAATGAAAGTGTTTTTTGACCTTGGATGCATGTAAACCTATTGTATGAGACCTCTAAAACAAAATTAGGCACGTTTATATAGCATAATAGGTGCACTTTAAAACTGGCACATATTAATATTGACTTCATGTCAAAATTCAAAATGGCATCTTGTTTCAGAGCCTCTTATTAGTTGAATAGTGATTTGCATATCTGCAGGCTGACATTTAAGCAGGCCTATACAAATGCCAATTATATTAGCCTGTGCTAAAAGAAAGTGACGGCCAGAGGAATAGAGGCTCATTTGGGGCTTTTTCTCATCTGGGAGCGGATCAGTGGCACACATTTTATATTGTAAAGCCACTCTCGCACCCATTCCTCCTGCAGTTCCATACAAAGCATATTTCCCTGAGCTCCATGTCACCCCAAGTGCTATTCTACTTGGTTACCCTTTTGATCTCTTCCACAAATAACAGTTTAAGGTTAATTAATGCCAAATAGAGAAAGGGAAAGAGAAAGGGAGGGAGAGAAAGATTGATCAGGGAGTCTGTCATGCAGCTATAATTACTAATTCTCTGGAGATCTTTATAAAAGTTCAGGTGGCAAACATTTAATTGCAATTCCTTATTTTGGACTGAAAAATCCTGAGTCAGTCCAAAATTCCCCCCACATTCACATGCACATCTTTCAATCAATCAAGCATCTAATAACTCCAGTATATGACATAAATATGTTGCAATGAAGCTCTTTCTACCAAGACATCCTAATAATATAAGGCTTAGTATAATAAGATTCATAATAGGCTAAGGCAATACTACTCATTTAAATTAAAATGAAAAAAAAAAAATATATATATATATATATATATATATATATATATATAAAAAGATGTGACACCCTAACACCCAAAGCACATATGTATAAATTAAAATAGATACTGTAACTCACTGCTGCTTCTGTGGAGCAATGCAAAGACAAGTCAAAGACAATCTCTCCAGCTAAGCTTAAAAATATTGAAGGCTTTATCTTCATCTCATCAACAGTGATAACAGCTCTAATGCTGTGTCGCCACACTGAGATAAATATGCACTTTACATTGGGTGGGTTGTAATCCCAACAGTATAATAAGATTAACATCTAATGCAATGTTTTCGCTATAGAAACATATTTGTGATAAAATAAAGCCTTAGGAAAGATTTTACTAGGCCAGTCTTCTTCCAGATTTCCTGAACATGTTGTTCCGTTCACAAATACAGGGAAAAGATACACAAAAAATTCAACAGATGTAATAAGCAAATTAATGAAGTAATATAATGTAGCCTGAGTTTCAAGGTGTTTACATAATGAAACACTTTCATATAATCTTGGCCAACAGACAATTATAAACAGAAAATTATAACATAAACTGCATGTAGTAATGGGAGCATACTGAGCTCTGTATTACATTATATATGGGCCATTCTACAGAATTGGTGCAAACTGCTGTCCCACAACCAAAAAAAACATTTAAAAAGCATTTAAATGTTCAAATCTTAGATGTTTACTAAGATCCTTCTATTATCTATTGAAACCCACAATAATACTTAAAATATCAGTAAGCTTAATAT
>JANDJT010000131.1:14670732-14692322 GCA_024331685.1 Stegophilus panzeri | reverse complement strand
CATAGATTTGGGGAATTAGTAACTACGGGGGCAAATACATTTTCACACAGGCCCAGTTGGTATTGGATAACCTTTTTTGCTTCAGTAAATAACATTATCATTTAAGACAATATCATTTGCCTTTGTTTTATCATAGATTTTGTTTTAATTTATGAAACCATTTAGTATGAGATATACACAAAAACAGAAGAAATTAGGATGGGGCAAATACTTTTTCGCAGCACTGCAGTTTTGTATTTTCTGACCAAATGTAAATACAAAGCTGTTTCTTTTTCACAACATAGGTGTTATACCGTTCTTCCTAAAAGCATTTTGCTGTTAAACAGAGATCCAGGCATGGCTTGGTGAAGCTGAGCTCATGCTGGGCTAATGTGTAAATGTGCTTCTGGCCTAGCAGCATAGAAAATAGCTCTGGGAGCAATTTGGCTCAGGCCACTTCTCCCAGTTTGGCTTTAAACCCTGGCGTATTTGAGAAAAAATATTCTATGCTATGGCTCAGCTCCATTGAGAATGTCTGAAAAGGTTACCACATTCACACATAACCATTAACCTCATTCCTGTGACATTAAGACAGGATGCTTTGGATTCATTTGACCCAAGACTCTGGAATTGTCATGAGGTATGCAAATAAGCACAGTCTATCCATATTTTAATACACCCATATAAAGATATCCGCATGTGCCAGAAATATGCATATGCATACACAGTTGAGCACAATCATAGTTAGATTGTTAGTTGACTGGATGACATTTCCCAGAGGCACCTCTGATCTTCTTGAGCGGGGCCATTATATGCTTGAACGCATGTGCATACAAATAAAAGCCCACACACATCCTTAGACCCTTTCACACACTCTCAACAATACACAGGCCTCCTGTAATTTATAATTTTTTCCCCCTTTGATCCTATTACCCACCTCTGGCTCAAACAGAACATTATGGACCAAATGAGCTTTTTCCCCAAACACTGCCAGAGACAAAGGATGCAACCAGTAATTAATGACCATGGCCTGCTCCTTTTATTAATGAGGCTTCACTGGGATGGAACATTCAAATGAGAATTTATGACTATAGCCTTTAATAAAACCTTGCAATATCTATCACCTATTTACTATAAAAAGTCAGCAACTCACAGGTATTCACTAAACAACTAAATTACTGACAAAAGGACAGGTCACTTCATATGTCTGGAATCACTTGGTTTAGTGTTATGGGATTATTTGTAGGGATTTATAACAGGATGGTTATACTCGCAAGTTTTTCAGTACAGATAATAAAATGCTGAGTAGAAGAAGAATAAGAAGAGGAGGAGATCCATCCATCATGTTTTTTCAGAAAAAGTATGAGTATATTTTTTGGTACTTGTCTTTACCGATACTGATACCAAAATGTGTAACCTACTTAGTATTAATCAATAACAGAATAATAATTAGCTCAGTTTATGTTTCCTCGGTTTACATAGTGGCCATGAAATGTTAACACATGCATTTTTGTGCACTTAGGCTACTAGGCATGTTCTTACTAATGTTAGCTAGTTCATTGTAAATGAATGATCTTCAAGATCCTGAAGATCTGAAGTGGCTGATCGTCAAGAACAATACATAAGTAATATCTGTTATATAAACAGGTCTTATACACAGTGGCTTGCAAAAGTATTCAACCCCCTGGAATTTTCCAATTAGTATTTTGATTGCAGACACATGTTCTCTTACAGTGAATTTTCAATGTCAATTTTAATTATTGATCAGCAAGTATTTCAGAGAAAGTCAAAAACTGAAAAATGCTGTTTGCATAAATATTCAACCCCCAAGGTTCCAGAAGCTCCAGATGAAAGATTCTGTCTTAAGAGGACACAGTTGACTTATAAGTGTCCTTCACCTGTGAAATATTAAAACAGCTACCCCTCAGTTGAACTGCCTTTGAAGAGATTGTCAGTCAGAAGGAAAGGAGCGAAAAATGAAGGCTAAGAAGCATTATAAGGAAGTGAAAAATAAGGTAAAAATAATGTCATAACTTAGGAATAGGATGTAAGATTATAGCTAAGAGGTTGGACATCTCAGTAAGAATTGTTGGATCCACAGTGAGGAAGTGGAAGCTTCATCACACCACCCAAGCATTACCTAAACAAGGCCCTCCATCAAACAGTCACTCTGAAGGAGTTACAGAGTACAGTGGCTGAGAGGGGAGTGAAGATGCACCAGATAACCATTTCAAGAGCTCTGCATAATTGAGGAATGTATGAGAGGATGGCTAGAAAGAAACCATTGCTTAGGAAGAGCCATATAAAAGAGTAATAGTGACCCAGTAATGATGTGGGCTTTAGGTGAGATGAAACCAAGATCAAGATATTTGTTTCTATATCAAATATAAATATTGTTTCTATATCAAGCACTATGTGTGGTGCAAACATAAAACAGGCCATACCTCAATTAACATTTTAATAATTAATGCGTTTCATCCTCAGACGCTTCTTTTTAGAAGCTTCTTCTTTTAGTAAAAATTAAAGGGAGAAAGGACAGAAAAAAATTCAGTGGGAAATTTAAAAAAGAACCTGCTTGAGCCTGCTAAAAAAAAATAAAGCTTGGGAGAAATACTTGAATACTTGTGCAAGCAGCATTTTTATTTACTTTTTTTAAAGACCAAACAAATTCTGAATTTTGACTTTGAATACTGGCTTTAAGAGCATATTGGTTTACAATAAAATACTGTCTGGAACAATTAGTGTAAGTGTTATTTGTAATCTAGATGAATCTGATGTCTTTTAAGGGGGTTGAATACTTTTGCAAGCCACTGTACACAATATCACCTACTATCATATGAGGTATGCAAGTATTTTATTTATTTATTTTTTACAAGTATTGTACAAGTATGAGCATGGTATCTGACAGATACCTGATACCAGTACTGTATTGAAGCATACTGAAGAAGAAGAAGAAGAAGAAGAAGAAGAAGAAGAAGAAGAACTAGATGCAGTATGCCAATTAAGATGTGTTGCATTTTAGACAAGTAAGGAACAAACATACCAGAAGTAAATCAGAATATTTTTACATTATTTTCATAAACTACTAAAGAACCAACCATTGAACAAGACTGAAAAAACTGCATTGTTTTGTCATTTAATGTCATAATCGCTGAAAATATTCAAATAAGAGTAGATACCATGATGAAAACTATGACACAGGAATGTGTATGATCAGCAATTACCCCTCTGAAAGTACATTTAATCCTTGCAAGGATGCAATATGATGTAATTGTAATGCAGTAGTGTGTGAAAAGATTGATTTCCATCCCTTTTTTTTTTTTTTTTTTTTTTTTACACCAATTACAATAAATATAGTAGGTATAAATCAGTGAGAGAGGGAGAGAATGAGGGAAATAGGTCCTACATCACAATGGTCCTCTTCACAGTTTGAGCATTATGATAATATTTCAACTTGAAATCTCATTTTGTTATAATGTTTCACAGACATTGTTTGAAAGGTCGTTCAATGAGGTGAAAAGAAAAAATGTTAGCTTTAGGGAATGGGATATTTCATTTACGGGGACTGACAGATGCGGAGATGCATAGAAGTGTGGAGAAAGAATGAGCGCAAGAAAGAAACACCCAGTGTGAAAGGAAATTAGTTTTATAAAAATGACTGAATACTAATAAAATAAGAGATGTGTGGATTTGGACTCATACAGAGAAACCTGTAGTGATCCAGTCATGATTGCCTCACAGCTTTTGCTCTGTACACAGTGATTTGAATTATTATAGCTGATGCACTGGCTTGAATCAGTGAATCTTGACACCCCTAGAGGTTCGAGCAGAGATATATATCTGGTTCATCATTCTGTTCTGTTCTCCAAGTATGAAGCAGAGGACTGATGCACCCAACAGTCAATACAGTTATCGTTCTCTCACAGCTCTGAGTGCACACAAAAATGAAAATCCTTGATGGAATAAAGACGAATCAGTAAACCAGATATAATCAGTACAAATAAATATGCAACAAAAATACAAACTACAAACATCTCTAATATTAGTATAATGATACTGGTAATAATACTGGTATGACTGCTACAAAATATCTCATATACCAGAAATATTAAGGTAATGATAAGAAAGGTAATGATAAATTACCATTATCATGCATTATTATGCATTATTTCTATGTACCAGAAAAAAAGAACTATGGGTGGTATATGTTTACCACAATTCCAAGTCGAAAAATTATTCAACCCACTTTTAAAATATTGAAAAAAATCAAAATAAAATAATTCAAACAACTATGGTCACAGTGATTATTCATATAAAATCTGAGTATTTGCCATCTTAAGAGATTATTCTGTCTAACCAACAGTAGATACTAGACTACTAGCAATCCAGTGTAATATTTCCTAAAATATAACTCTGACCACAATAATTAATCAATAATTACAGGCGAATACTAAGCATTTTTTTACATAATTGTTAGCTACACTACTATGGAATTAAATTTGTGCCAAAAAGGTATTAACGTAACTTTTCAAGAAATGAACAAAAATATCAAATGAGAAATAAGAAATCCCATGTTAAATGTTCACTGTTTTCAGTTTCAGAGTCTTTTCTTCTTTCTCGTTGTATTTTTTGTTCATTTCTTGAAGCTATGTTCAATATTTTTGGCACAAATTTAATTCCATATCCTACTAGCTACTTAGCTATCAGAAAGTCTCCAATAACCGGGGGGAAATTGTAAAAAAAAATTTACAACTTGCCATCTTAAAATGTATTGTCTATCCTGCTGGGCAAGTGAAAGCTCTCATTCAACCCAGGCCCAAGTTTTGGCTGGCCAGACCTAACTGACTAAGCTAAAAAAAAGTTGTAGCTAATAGAAGGTAATTGTTAAGTGCAATAATATAGACATGAACAAACAAAAAAATTCCCCATAATGGAGACAACTCGGCTATAGTAATAGTCATTTTCTAAGGCAGGGTAGCAACAATGCTGTTGTTCATAAAGCTGGCAAAGAATGCCAAAAATGGCTACATATGTATGTCTAGATATTTGTTATATCATTCTGGCTTGAATATATAATTAGACAGCTAGTAATTTTCTGGATAAGACTACAGGCTATTTAGAAGCAATATGATGCCTATAAAACACATATTTAACTAGACATCGTAAAAATGAGAAGTGCTTGTGATTTATAAAGTTACCAGCATAAATGACAGCTAACATTGTATTATTAGCTAGCTGGGAATATTACATGATATGCTCAGTTGTAAAATAGTAAATAGAGCCAACAGTACATTGCCTTGGTGTCATAGATGTGAGAAAGTTTTGGTGATAAAAAGTAGACACAATAATGTAATATCATGGGTGGAGAAATCATTATCCCAGGTATCCATGACAACACTATTAGTTTTGTATTCGTATTTGCCTGGTGGACAAGTAAGCTCAGTAGGCTAGCTGTCACCTACGTTTTTTTCTTCTTCAGAGAAAGTGATAACTCTACGCATTATTTAGCAAAACAAATGTTTTCATAGGGTTTGTATATTTATCGAAAATGCATTTCACGGTGGTGCGCATACTCCGAATCCCACCACCTGGGATGGGATAATGTCACACATATCGACATTTACAAGGTGGATTAAGTAACGTGCATGGATAACGGACAATCTTTTCTAACTCAGGCATGGGGATACACTGAGAAAACTGAGCAAAATGCAGTGTGGTGCTTAGCTGTATATAAAGATGCTAATCACTTTCTTTTTTGTGCAATGTGAAGAGACTTTTTGTTGATGGCGCAAACACAGTGTGCTACCTCAGACACTTTCTTAGGCTAGGTAAGAGCAGCGTAACAAGAAATGGGTGCAAAATAACAAGCTAAAAAATATAACATTGAGAACTGAATTTTTTGCATGAATCTAAATGAAAGATTTGCCTTATTTCTGAGACATAAAAAGATCAAACAATACAAAATCTAGTAAAAGCCCTAAGCTACCTGAATGATTTATCCAACTCTAGTACACACGCTGCCGATTTTCAAACCCCTTTCGCATTAACAAATTATAATGTGCATCATAAAGCATAACCATTAAGATTAGCTATTCGGAGAATTTTCACTATAAGCAGTTTCTGAGGTAAAACACTAAAGATAAAAACCCACAAAAGAAAATTAGGTAGTCAATTAAAAATGTGCACACAATGCAGTCTGCAACCCTGTGGATTTTTTTTTCTTAATTAAATGCCTTCCTCTTTAGAGATAATTGGATCCTGCCAGTGTCATTACAAACTAACATTCAATTCTAGTTGGTATAAGCGGTGATGAGAGAATTTTCTCCTTTCTCGCTTTTGTTCCTTCTTGCTCTCCTTGTCTCTTTCTCTTTCAAAGGAAGACATAAATCTTCTGTTATTGGGTATGCTGGGCTTTGACCAGATGGTGTCGATAGGGGAAAAGTCCTTGCTAAAATTGAGTTAGAACCTGTTCCTGAGTTTTGACATCTTTAAACACAAAGATACACACACAGATTCTCTCAAGAGTGCATACAAATAATACCAAATCTCTCAAGAGCCCTGAGTTTCCTCAAGCAAGATGTTACAGCACAAAAAATACACACTCGGTGGAAATGTACAAAACATCTACAGAGAGACCTGTCTCTCACAGGCTTGTGGTTGTCTTAAGATGCCTGACTGAACAGACATCTATATTATAGCGCTTTTCCACAGCACAGGGTTGCAAGACACGGCTTGAAAACAAATCCGAACCCAGACTTATCCCTATCTTGGCTGAATGCGTGTGCCGGTTTCCCATCACCTAACGTTTACCTGTGCAAATAGGAAAGTTTTTGCTGTCAGGGACCCATTTAACTGTACACTGTAAAACATTTCAGGTGGTTAAATTTAAGAAATGCAAGTTCACCTGCTGCCTTAAACACGTGAGCAAACTCAACTTAAAGATAACCTTTGTTTCAATTCAAACAGTTATGTTAAGTTTTCCTTATCAAGACGATGGATTAATTTAAGTTTCATTTTTGAAAACTTATAAACTTGAGTTCTATATCCAAAGCCTGTCATGGCGATTGGACTTAAAGAGAAGAAATAAGTTAATAACTCAATAATAACTCAATGAGGCTATCATGTTTTACAGGGCAAAATAAATTGCACAGATTTATGTTATGAACATCCAACTATTCAAATATTAGGCTCATTATTTAAATGTGTAAAAAATGGCTAATTATTGATAGCTAGAAGTGGGTGTTATGATACTACCATAATATCAAAGATTCACAATATATTGGTTTTCTAAGAAACCTTTTGGATTTGACTTTTATTTAATGTCTACAAAAATGTATCATTTAGCATTTTATAAAAATCCTAAAATTTTTACATTTTACAATTTTAAAAATTCTGTAAAATATTTTAACATCAGCTGTGACCTTTTCATGCTACACAGTGTAGTTGGTGTTATAGCCATCTGTGTTGTGTGCATTTGAATACAGATAAGCCACTGCATTGCACAGAGTAAACCTTGAGGATGGAGTAAGCAAATACTTGTATAAAATGAGGTGTCTCCTGTGCCTCCCTAGAAGGCATGAACTCCATCTAATTTGAAAAAGCATGTTACGTTTCACTAATTTGCTAACATTAACTGGATATATTTAACCATGTTAGCCTGTTTTCTTTGCTAAAGCCAGGTTAGTATTGCAAAGCCTTGATTTCTGTAACTAACATAACTGGCTAGGCAGCAAGTCATGCAATTGTAGCTAATGACAAATACTGCAAAATTTAATGTTGTTTTTGGTCAAAACGGTGTAGTTATTTTCAAACAAAAATCATATTCTAACAGTTTTAGAGGAGTAATAGAAATAATTTACATAATTTCATCACTTTTTACCTTTTTAACATCCGAGTATGTTTAAGTATATGCTTAAATATAATTTCTCAGTACTTTGTCCACCACTGCTCCTAGCAAATTTTGGTGCGTAATTTCTGAACAGCATTATGAAGTTATCCTGTATGTACAGTATATGTCTACCTAGGTGAGTTATCTTTTACTGTGCTGTTACCTGTTGATGAGATAGTTTGTTGCTGCTCTTTTACAAGCTAGCTACATTCTACTTGTAACATTTTCACATGTGTAGTTGGAATGTGGATTTCTTGACTAGTGTACTAGTATTTTTGTCAAAACCCAATATTTAATTGTTTGTCTCTCAGTTCATTCTACATAAATCTTGCAACACTTGCAAGCTCTATGCAAGGATTGGCTTCTAATAAAACTGCCTACCAAATGAATCAATGCAAATGTGAAATTTAAGTCATACAACTACTTGGTTATCAGACCATATCCTTCTCTCTCTCTCTCTCTCTCTCTCTCTCTCTCTCTCTCTCTCTCTCTCTCTCCCTCCCTCTCTCTCTCTTCAACTTTCTTTCCTTTCCTCAAAAGACCAATCAAAATGTTTCATGCTGAGCAGGAGCTTGGCTTCTGTCTAAGCACCGGCTATCAAAGCAATGACCCTATGACCTTCAGTGCAGCTCTGCCAGGCAGCCAGGTGACTGGTATTAATATTAATGCCTCCCCTATGGCGCGAAGCGCTTTCAGCCATGCTGAGACATCTAACAGCTTTCGAGTCATGCTGCATTCACAAACACGCTTCTCCACTGGGATGGAGATACAAAACAGACAAAAGAACGAAAAGAACAACCCCTTTCAGGTTCTTCCCAATTCTTGCTTGTGTGGAAAAACTTGGATATCTCATTCATTTTTTAAACCTCCCACAGCTATCATTCATTTTCACACATCGTTTTTTTTTTTTTGTTTTTTTGTTTTTTTTTTACTTTTTCTATTCTATATACCATTCTATACCTTTCTCAGTGAGATCTGTTCAGGATTTTCACAGTTCATTATATGCTCTCAGGACTCTCTCTCTCTCTCTCTCTCACACACACACACACAGTAAAGGTCAAGTGTTGAGCAAAATACAATTCCTGAATTATTCAAACGCAACCTTCCCATTGAGAAAAGACAGAAAGATGCTTTGAGGAAAAAAGAAACAAAAACACTTATTATTCAAGTGAATCAAACACTCAATTAGTAACAAACCTCTTTAGCCATCACACATAATAGAAAGTGGCTTTGGCCATTTTTAAAGTGCCTTTTAAACTCCTACCCACTAAAGCTATCAAAACTAATTACACTGTACAATACTATTTAAATTTGAATAGCATTCACATATTCAAAGGCAAAAATCCACATTTCTGAAAGTCCTGTTTTCTGCTTTTAGTCAGCTAACAAAATACTTCCCAAATGTTTTGGCTAAATGACCCACTTGGTGAAAAATTCCATTTTAATTGTATAGGAATTTTAACAATAAAAATCAGCTACATAGAAATCTGGATGTAAATGTAAATCCCTAATAAGCAAGCCAGAGGTGCCATTAGTGAGCAAAAAACTCCCTAAGATGACCAGTCTCAAAAGGTGTTAAAAGGAGTGTGTTACAAGGATTTTCAGTTTGCGCATATTGTAAATAATCGACTAAAACTTACAACTCAGAATTTGTCACCACCAGCTTAGAAAAAACAACAACAACAACAACAACAACAAATCAAATGTCCCCTCAACTCAAAACTACTTCTTTACTTTTAAAATAAGCTATGGTGAACACACTAGTATTTGCTTAAGATTAATCAACATAAAGACAAATTAGCTTGTTTAATCTATAACATTTAAAATACAATTCTGTATAGTAAATACAGACAAAAACATACTGTTTTGAGGCAGTAAATACATCATTCATGGCTAATATTAGCTGTCTGGATTGTTGTTACCAAGAGACAAACACAGAGATGGTGGTGTCCCCCCCCCCCCAGAGGTAAAAAAAAAAAAAAAAAAAAATGACGTCATTTTGAGTTTCGTCTTTCCACTTCCGAGATAAATCAAAAGCAGCATAGCAGTCCTGGGATCAGCACAGGATAGCCTTTATGATTACGGCAGCAGTACTTAAATACAAATCTACAGTATTCATGTGCTATTATCCACTGAAGCAAGGGTGAGACTTGGGCATAAAGTGTTTTTGGGAAGTGCAAATCTGTCATCTGTCAATAAATCATTTACAATTTTCACACATTTTGAAACTCTGCATACATTTTTTAATATAATATTAGCATAATAAATATAATATAAAAACACACAAAGTATGTTCTGAAAGTGATATTACATTTCACACTCAAGGTCTAGATGGTGACGAAGACAATTTCTCTCTAGCACTTATACAAACTAGCATTTCTCTCATCTTTTAAGTTATGAATCTTTGCTGATTCACTAGGTGTTTCGTATCACTGCACGTTCAACTGCAGGTTTTCTAAGTTACTCTGGATAAAAGGTTCGGAAAAAGACGAGATGATTTTTTTTTTCTAATCATCAACTGTCCAGTTTGGGTGAGTCTATGCCCGTGATAACTTTGGTTCCTGCTCTTGGCTGACAGGAATGGAACCTGATGTAGTCTTCTGCTGTTGTAGGTCATCCACCACAAGGTTTGATGTTTTGTGCATGCCAAGATGCTTTTCTACTCACCACAGTTGTAAAGAGTGATAATATGAGTTACTATACCCTTCCTGGCAGCTCAAACCAAATGGGCCATTTTCCTCCGACCTCTCTCATCAACGTTTCCACCCACAGAACTGTCACTCACTCAGTGTTTTTTTTGTTGTTGTTGTTCACACCATTCTGTTCACACCAACAACTCTAGAGACTGTTGTGTGTGCAAATTCTAGGAGATATTCCAGTTTCTGAAATAATTAAACCAGCCCATATGGCACCAACAACCATTCCATGGTTAAAGTCACAGAGATCACAGTTTTCCACATTCTGAAGTTTGATGTGAACATTAACTGAAGCTCTTGACATGTATCTGCATGATTGTATGCATTGTGCTGATGCCACATGATTGGCTGATTGGATACATGCATAAATAAGCAAGTGTACATGTGTTCATATTAAAGTGGATGGTGAGTGTAATGCACTCCATCATGTCATACCCTATGTAATTAGATGTGGACAAATCAGTAGCCCAGGCACCCAGGACAGTCGATCTCTATTCGGGCTATTAGTTTTCTGTTCTTAGTTGCCCGGCCAGTAAATAGATTCATCAACCAGATAAAGAAAAAAATCCCTACTTCCTAAAGCACCTAACTGCTTTAAGTACACATAATCACATCATCTACTGCACTGCACACAGCTGGCTGACAGTATAATTGTTTTAATAGTCATTTGAATTATGTCTAGTTATTGTACTTACCAACAAAACCTTTTAAGAAACAACACTAAAATGTATCAAATATATTCTACAAGACTTATTAGTCTTAGTAGAAAAAGGACTACACATATTCCCATAATGCATTGCAGGATGGGATATATTTGCTCCAACAAGAACATGGAACGAGGCACTCAACCGCAGTATCTGCCCATGGGTAAGTAAATCCATACATTCATTTATTCACCTCCACACACACACTCACTTTAATTTCGTGTTCCTAACCAACAGAGCAGTGTGAGATCATGAAGCATAAGGATAAAAGACAGCTAATGACGTGACATAAACAGCACCAGTCAAACCAACTATAGCATTGTAAAACATAATTTATGAATAAACAGATATCAGATGTGGCTGAAAATAAAGTTTGTGTACTTCTCCAGAAGATTTCCAACCTCTACCTTTACTACTGAAGGACAGTGCATGTACTAGATGGATGTATCTACAGATATATAGGAGCTTTATTGATCCCCAGTTACCAATCAGACAAAGCACAGTGTATTGGGGGGGAAAAAAACAAACAAAAAAAAAGGAGTACACACACATACAGTTGCATAATACACTATGATTCACATCTCCTATCCAACTAATAGAGAAACCACAAGAGCACAGTGAGCAGGATGATGTAGGAGGCAAAGAAGACTGCAATAATCACAACAGTTTCACAGTTTCAGAACTGGACATTTTAGTTGATTCTTGGGGTTGTCAAATTTCAAAATCAACCATTAGGCGCCAACTACATGACAAGTAGTATGGCGGCTAAACTCACCAAGTGTCATCTGAATTATAATTAACCTCAGTGTTTTGATTATGCACACCAGTGACATGTTTAAAGTAATATAAGGACATGGCATGTTTAGACAAGCAAACATTTGAAACAGTGCCTATTAATAAAAGGTGATGCACTTTATGAAATGGCACATAAAACTGACATTTTGTAGTAATTTTCTCAATTTAAATTAACAAAAAACAGATCAGTCAGATGGAAAAAGTAAGTACACCCTGTGTAGGCGGGGGCGTGGATGAGCAGCAATTTTGAGAACTGTGGGCGGAGCCGGAGAAGGTGAGTGGTAAGGAATGCACACCTGTGGGGAATTCTCCTAATGGATGTTCTCTGTTTCAGTGAGACAAGGCCAGGATAAGAGGGAGAGAGACATGCACCTCGAGAGAGAGAGTCACCAGCATGACGCGAATGTGTTTTGTGTGGGTGCATGTGTGTCATGTGAAACGAACACTGAAAAGCGGAAAAAGAAAAAGGAGCAAAGTAGAGTTGAGTTGTGTCAAGTCTGGCTTCCTTCTCCTTGCCCTTCTTCACACACCCCTACATTTATCACACCTTCAAATCCATAAAATTATAATCAGGTGTTCAAGATTAGGTGCCATTGATAAGAACCTGCTTAGGAAGTGCAGGTGGAACCTGTCTTATTTATACCTCTCTGGTGTCTGGTGTTCCCTTTTTTATTGAGGTGTGTGGTGTCATCATGCCAAGATCTAAAGAGTTCTGTAAAAAAAAGTTTGTGGATGCCTAAGAGTCTGGCAAGGAATTTAAAAAGATCTCCAAATTATTTGAAATATATAATTCCACTGTAAGGAAAATAATCTACAAGTGGGGCAGATTTCAAACGACTGCCAATTAGTCCAGGACTAACTGTCCCAGCAAATTCAGCCCAAGAGCAGACCTTCTGATGCAAAAAGAAGTCTCAAAAAACCTCAAACATTACAGGATCTGCTAGTAAGTCTTGCAACTGTTGGTGTGAAAGTACATGCTTCTACAAACAGAAAGAGATTTGATCTGCATAGGAGTCGTGCCAGGAAAAAGCCTTTGCAAGACTACAGTTTGCCAAAGAGCATATAGGCAAAGACTAGGCCTTTTGGAATAATGTGCTCTGGACAGACGAATCAAAGATGGAGTTGTTTGGCCACAGTAACAGCACACACATTTGGTGTAGACCAAAAACAGCTTTTCAGGAGAAGCACCTCATACCATCTGTGAAGCACGGTGGTGGAAATGTTATGGTTTGGGGTTGCTTTGCTGCCTCAGGGACTGGACAGCTTGCATTAATTGATTCAACTATGAATTCTGCATCATATCAAAGAGTGCTTGAAGATAATGTGAGGCCATCTGTCCGAAAGTGACCTTTCAACAGGATAATGATCCTAAGCACACCAGCAAATCCACAAAGGAATGGTGCAAAAAGAAGAAATGGAGGGTTATGGAATGGCCTAGACAAAGACTGGATTTAGTCCCATTGAAATGTTGTAGGGGGATTTGAAACGAGCAGTACATGCAAGAAAACCCTTAAAAAAAATCTTGCAACTGAAAGAATATTGCATGGAAGAGCGGTCAAAAATACAAGCAAGCCTGGTAGACAATTGTGCAAAACACCTTGTGCAAAAATTATTTTTTGGGTGAATATAGAAAAAAAAATGCAGAAGTTATTTCTGTTAAAGGGGGCAATACTAGAATAAATGATTGAAAATGCTAATATTCCTTGTGGTTTTGTTCAAGTATATCAACTTTATTAATAGGCACTGTTTCAAAGACAATCAAATGTTTGCTTCTCCAAATATGTCAAAAAAAAAAAAAAAGCCAATGAGTATATAAGGACATTCACTGTAAAATATGGTGGTGAATTAGGCTTTTGCAATATTGATGTTTCCATATTCATATTGTACCATTCAAAAAAAATTGTGATTAATGATTTAATCATCCAGAACAATTTTTTTTAATGACACACACACACTAAAACCTAAAGCCATATGGAGTGGTGCTGTTGAGTGTGAACAGGTTTACATGTAAATGACATCGCAGCAGTACGGTAGGGTAACTCACCCTATAGACTGATTTATACGCATATGAAAGATGGCAGGAATGAACCCAACACGTGCTCGTTGTGCAGTACCAATGGAAATAGTGGAGGCAGTATAGCACCATGTGACCCCAACTGCGTAAACAAACTAACATCTATCTGTCTCAAATCTCATATTTATTTACAACTCTAGACCGTTACTGACTACTAAAATTTTCCTATTACAAAAAAAATTCTTTAACCATACACAAAGGTCTGTTTTGAGTACCAGTCTTCTTGATTTCCTAGATTAGTACATATTTCTGAATATACGGTGAGGGTTTTCTACTTGCGATCTAGATCATAACAACAATCACAACCACCGCAGAAAGTTTTAAAGAGGCACAAAGCTCATTAGTCTGTTTAACATTGCTGTGCATGACATTGCTAAAATTACAGTTTGACTGTACTGGACAGGGATGTTTTAGCTCTGATGTGCCATCTGGTGGACGCTGCTTTTACTCCTCCACATGTACGTAGCGAGTATGTGAACAGTGCTGCTCGTGTAGCAGCTGCATATGTGCATGTACACATTGTGAATATGAAGTAAATTTGCACCTTATCACAGACACCAAATCCTAGTGAACACTACTTGATTTTACCCCCAATTTCCCAGTTGCCAAATAATTTGGGGGCTCAGCGGCAACCACCACCAACCAAATATTCAAACATGTTTGATTTTGTCAGTGATTCTGCAACTAATAGCAAGAAGAGCAGTGAAAAATAGCCTGTGAGAGTCTGAGAGGAAATAAATTTCAGCTGCTGTTATGCGCAGCAGATCCCTGAATCAGTTATTCATTTACCTTTGTGTGGGAGGATGAGGGCAAAATGTAAAAACAACAATAATACTTCAACATGGAATTATTTGTCATACGCAGATAATTGAGCTCAAAATATCACAATTACATTTGCTCAATTTTGGTCATATCAGTAATGTAATGATTTGTTACCAATTAAATTTTAATGCAAGAGTGAAACAATGAAGTACCATCTTACCTCAAATTCCTCAACTTCTATCAGTAATTTGGCTGATGTTATTCGGGATTCATACGGTGGGATATTACTCTGGAAAAAAATGTAATTGAATACGTTACGGGCAAAAAATTCTGTTTGGTTTACAGCAACGTTATGCATACATAATGCTGAAACAATGCTAAAAACGTCAGAATCCAGCACCCACACACACACACACACACACACATACACAATTTGCTATTTAGTGATGCAATTAAATGAAAATTCTTGGCCAAAACTAAAACTTAGAACACCCTTGAGGGAAAAGAACAACTGAAAAGAAAAACAACTGAAAAGAAAAACAACTGAGTGATGCATTTCATTATTATGCTTATTATTATTAATAACAATAATAATAATAATCTTATCATCATCATCATCCAACTTTATTTGTATAACAATACAAACTGTATAAAAATGTATATTTTTACAAAGAAGCTTTACAGACATTCAGGTATTAATAGGAGTAGTAGTGGTACTATGAGTAGAAGTAATATTAACAGGAGGAGGAGGAGGAGGAGAAGGTAGTAATTAGTAGTAATAGTAGTAGTAATAATAGCAAAAATTATGAGCTGATATTGAATAGCAGAAGTAATAGTAGCAGTAGTAGAAGCAGGAGTAGCAGAAGTAGTAGTAGTAGTAGT
The DNA here is from genome assembly GCA_024331685.1 of Stegophilus panzeri. Classification (NCBI taxonomy): domain Eukaryota; kingdom Metazoa; phylum Chordata; class Actinopteri; order Siluriformes; family Trichomycteridae; genus Stegophilus; species Stegophilus panzeri. The sequence goes on along the minus strand of JANDJT010000131.1, from coordinate 14,676,542 downwards.
AGATTTGCATTTACGTTTATTCATTTAGCAGACGCTTTTATCCAAAGCGACTTACAAATGAGGAAATACAAGCAACGTAATATATCAAGTGGAGAACAATACAAGTAGTGCTACCATACAAGATTTTTAATTGAGTTCTAGAGAAGCAAAGTGTGCAGAGTAGAGGTGTAAGTGCAGAATGTTACATATACATACACATTATATATATATATATATATATATATATATATGAAAAAGGGAGGGAGGGGCAAGATATGGGACAGTTAAGTGTTCACGGAAAAGGTGCGTCTTTATCCATTTTTTGAAGATAGTGACAGATTCTGCTGTCCGGATTGAGGTTGGAAGTTCATTCCACCACTGAGGGATTGTCAGTTCTGGAAAGGGACCTCATGCCTCGCTGAGTAGGCACTACCAGGCATCGTTCGTTAACTGATCGCAGGTTGCGTGAGGGAACATAAACTTCAAGGGGAGTGTTGAGGTAGGAGGGTGCTGTTCCAGACAAGATCTTGTACATGAGCATCAAGGCCTTGAACTTGAAGCGATCAGCTACAGGAAGCCAGTGGGAGGAAGATGAAGAGGGACGTGACATGGGTTCTTTTGCGCTGGTTGAAGACAAGGCGTGCCGCTGCATTCTGAATCATCTGAAGGGGTTTGATGTAGCTGCCTGGGAGGCCCGGGAGTAGTGCATTGCAATAGTCCAGTTTTGAGATAACAAGAGCTTGGACTAGTAGCTGTGTAGCCTGTTCAGTGATACAGGGTATATACGTCTGTGATCTAGTAGTAATAGAAGTAATAGTAATAATAGTTGTAAAATTAGTAGCAATAGTACTACTAGTATTAATATTATTAGTAGTAATAATAATAATAGTAATAAAATTATTTGTAGTAATAGTACTAGTAGTAGTAATAGAAGTAGTACTACTGACAGTAGTAACAGTAATAGTAGTAAAATTATTAGTAGTAATAGTGCCATTAATAGTAATAGTAGTAGTATTAATAGTAGTAGTAACAGTAGTAATAGAAGTAGTAACAATAATAGGAGTAGTAGTAGCAGTAGTAATAGAATGTAATCATGAACAATCATGACACATCAGGAAGCTAAACCAATGACAAGACAGGGCCGTGACAAAATATGAACCAAAACAAAAAGGCACATGGCTATATAAACAATAACGGAACACATAAAAGCTGGAAACAGCGCCGTGACAGCCATGACGCGTGTTGAGAGCTGAACGCACACTGAAAAGGGGAATAGTGGAGTACGTAACAAGTAGTAATAATAGAAGTAGTAGCAGTAGAAGCAGTAATAGTAATAGTATTCATTAGCATTTTATATAATCAATGCCTAATTATATAATTATGAGTTAATGGAGAAAAAAAAAATTATGTCCCCAAGACAATATTAAAACATATTTATCTATCTGTCTGTCTGTCTGTCTGTCTGTTTACAGCATGTTTAGATTTTTGTCTGGTTTTAAGATTTCAGTGCCCAAAATTCTAGAGCATCCTTATTTACTATTGTTGTTTCTGTCGCTGGAGTCAAGAGCTACCACATGCACTGTGAGTGCATGAATTTCTACTCTGATATTACATGTGTTGTTATGCTCTTAGGTAGTTGGAGCTTGATGAGCAAGATGCAAATGTAAGATGCTCTTTTATGTACAGCACTTCCACAAGTGTTTTCTGAACCTCTTGGCTCATTAGCACTTCATCAGAGCCTTGTCTCCTTTTCTGCTGACTGCACTCTTCCCTGCTGTCTAAGCCTTTCTCGCCTTTTCAACTTTGTCTACTCATTAACCACTCTAGCCTCCCGTCTCATATCGTGTGTGTGTGTGTGTGTGTGTGTGTACCTCAGTGCAAGAGTACTACCACATCAGATTTTCATCATGATGGCACTGAACCAAATCTGATCCCAATTACACTGTGGCTTTTACATCCTGTTCATTTTGCTTTTCACAGGAAACAGAACATGTTCACAGCAGAACATGAAAGAAAGCTGTTTAATTTGCCATTACATTATGCTTGCAGCTATTAAACCAAACAACAGAAAATGATCCAAACAAAAAGCAAATACAGAAATAAAACCAGGGCTTTTATTAAGTTCCTCTGATTTATTTCAGGGCAGTGATGTATGTAGAGAAGCAGAGAAATTCGTTTTGCCAATCTCTGAAACAGCATAATATTTGCTAGCTTTGAGTAAAATATTTGGATTTCAAGTTGCAAAAAGGGATGTTAAAGTACAGGGTCAGCATGTGTATGTGTGCGCACATGTCTGCCTTGGAGCCCAGTGCGACTGAGAGCGAAATGAAAGGATTAGTCTCTCCAAGTCCCACTAGCTTTCTCCATCCAAGAACTCATTTCAAAGTTCGAGGAAGCTTCATGCAGCGCTGCTTTTAGTCTATCCAATGGAACGGAGGGCAAAGAAGTCCCTCAATCAAACTCTCACACACTTAGAAACCAAACACAAACACACACCACAACATCTCATGGGCAGTATGTTGTTTCACCATACTTTCCTCATTCCTAAAGTAACGTCTTAATCTTATCAACCTCTAAAGAATTACATGGGCATGTCATCATGTCACATGTTGCATGCATTGGAACCTCCAACAAAATCAACTCTTACCATCACATTTTTAGACCAGGCAGGAACTGTACAATTTAGGAAATCATGTTTGAATTGCCGGTCCTATACAGCCAAAGAACTTTCCAGTTTCTTGGTAACATGACAAGCTGTGGGATTTATTCATTTATTTATTTAGGTCCTTTTAACTTTAAGAGAGAGAAGAAAAGACAGGCTGGTAATGAAACAACAGTTTATAACTGCTATATGGTGATAACAGGAACTAACTTGTCTCACAAACATTCCATGATAAATTGACTATAAACATTTAAAAAAAATATCACAATGTGTTGTTCATGAATAATTTTTTTTTTAAAAAGCAACTGTTGTCAAATTGCTGTGGTGCAAGAGGAATAAAACATGCTGTTATTGGAGTGGTAATGCACCACATAACGCCATCACTGATTATTTTCCTATAGCACATAACATGTTATTCCTCACCTACCAAATAAGGACTAAAATCTCCGCCTGTCACAATCATTAAATAAGTACCAATTCACTAGCATTTGAGCTTATCTTGATTATTTGAAATGGCCATGATTAAAAATATTGTGCAATCATACATCTCCATATAAATATATTGGTCGGGAAAACAGAGCACTTGTTTCATAATTAGGTTCTTAAAATAATCAGATCAATGCACCATTAGATTTGAATCATTCCCTGTCGAAGGTTGTGATGGATTAAGTATTTTTGTGTAGCAAAGTAATATCTAGTGATGTTTTAACTTGACCACTCTCACTAAAATGTGTTGTACATGACCAACTTTAGTACATAGTCCAGAATTGTGCTAATGATTTAATTACATATTTATTGCTGTAATACTGTGTTTATGGAAGGAATACATAACCTGTACGACAGAGTGATCAACCACAATGCGATGTATAATAAAGCATGTCTCACAAGTGTTTTATTCCTCACAAAATACTTGTCTGAAATTTTCTATAAATATATATAAAGAAGGATACAATTGATCCTTTAATAGTTACATTTAACATTGTGGAACCTCCACAAAACTACTAAGTTTCTGTAATCACCTGCATTATATAGCAGCAATAAACAGTTGTTCCAGCACTAGCCTCTCTTTTTTCTCTCTCGAAGTTAATAAGCCACAAAAAAAATGCAGTCAATGTAACTGATAAATGGCTGCATTAGTGCATTATTACAAAAGGGTCATAAAGGTCAAAAATAAATGTAATATAATGGAATGGAAGACAGCACTAATGTAATGTAATGTAATAGAAAAGAATAGAATTTCAGTAGCTGTTTCAAGATTAATGACACATAATGGTTCTTTCATGAGACCACATCACAGGCGCACACACACACACATGCACACACCTGCACTCTTTCCTCGTCCTCCTCATCTTCATCAGGTTGCTCTGAGCCTGCTGAAGACTCTTCCTCCTTCTGTCGACTCGGTAACCATGACGACACACTCTTTATCAGGTAGTCACGGCCTTCCTGGAAAAAAAAAAACAGTGCTGTTTGCATCCATTCTCTTATTATATTATTGTATCATATTACTGAAGTTGGTCTTTTAGTTTTGGACGAGCTTCTCCAGACAAGCAGAAGAGAGCAGGACGGACGAAGAGAACTTAAAAGTGCCGCAGCATTAACTCAGACCACGTAATGCATAAAATCAGATGTAAAATCAGATCAAACTCCTGCTTTGTAATAACGCAGTTAAATCTGGATCATTACAAGAATGGCCATCTTGTGAGCTTTAATATCTTGTCTGACCTACAGCAAGCAGTCTGGATCTAAAACCCTTATACCAGTTTGCCACCTAGTGATTGACGTCGGAATTACAGTGCAACGTTTTCACTTCAGGGAAGAGGGAATTCGTTATAAGGACACACTCTCAGTTAAAATGTACAGTAACCTGAGTTGCAGTCTCCTTGCAATTTTTCTCTGTCTCTTGCACTTGTTTCTCAGAGCTGTTAAGTTCTGGTTGCTAGTTCATAATTAAAATTCCCAACCTAAACCAACCTAAGCAATGTCATAACAATAAACTTATCAAAGTGCGGAGACGAGAAAAATGTATAGAACATCGACAACACAGCTGATGGATTCGGTTCACTTCTAAAGCCACTGGTAGAGTGAATTAAATAAATGCTTCGTGGGTGGTGTGTGAGGACACAACAAAGAAGACAGGATGGTTTTTTGTAAAGAGATTATAATGTACCTCCGGTTTCTCAATGCTGAAGAGGTAGCTAGCCATTAACTGCAGAGCTTCAGGGTTGTTCTGGTCATAATGCAGTGCTTTCTCAATAGCCTCCTTACACCGCTCGGCTGCTCCCTCCTCCATACTGACAAAATAAAAAAATAAAAAAATAAAAATTTACACATTAATACACTTACACAACACTGATCCCAGGTATCTTGAGAGCATCTAGGATTCTTTTCTCTTGCATAAAGTTTCAAACTATCACCTGAACATTTACATTCACCTAAACTAAACTGTATTCTGAGATTTACTGAGCATTATTTCATAAGAATTCCAGCCTTTAAAATATAATTGCCGGATTTTAAGATTCTAGGAGCTATTTAACAAAGTCCTTCCATCAAATTAAAGTGTTAAAGACGCTTTTATTCAGACTGCTGTAATATATTTCCAAAACAACCAAAAGTGTATTGTGTCTTGTCTCTTTAAACTAATCCTGCCCCATTTAAAAATTTTATTCGATATAAGGAAGAGCATGAAGTTTATGATCATTCAGCTTTGAAATATATCTGCATTAAAGTCCTACACGGACTACAAGCTGAAATTTTGGTTTATAGATATCATAGGAATCATACAGTACATCACTGGAAAGCAAGCAGTGCTTTCAGTATCTAAAATATTAGAATAAAGACTTTATAATACAGAAATGTCGACCTGAGAAGAGCTCTAATCAGATAATTAACTCAAAGGTGTTAAAAAGTAACACCTGCAAAGCTTTCCTGAGCCTTTAGTCTCTCAGTCTGGTTCAGTACACAACCACAATCATGGGGAAGATGAAAGTAAATGTTGCATTTCATTTTGAAATCAAGGTCCCAGAGTCTGGAGGAAGAATGGAGAGGAACAGAATCCAAGCTGCTTGAAGTCCAGTGTGAAGTTTCTACAGTCAGTGATGATTTGGGGTGCCATGTCATCTGCTGATGTTGGTCCACTGTGTTTTCTCAAGTCGAGAGTCAATGCAGC
>JANDJT010000131.1:14634224-14657686 GCA_024331685.1 Stegophilus panzeri | reverse complement strand
TAAAATATAATATCTTCAAAACGTTATTGTGATATGACTAAACCATAATGAATTAACAGAATTACAATAATCTAAAAATGCATTTTTGGCAGAAATCAGACTGGCTTCATTCTGGGTACCACTGAACCACACACATCTCCACACAGTTAGCATCACTTAAAATGTCTTTCCATCTGAACAGAGTGTGTTTGGACAATTTCCATCTCAAGCTAAAGGATATTTGTTTGGCTTTATCCATGTCCCCCAGCTCAGCACAGATGTTTCCTAGCATGTCCAGAATGGTCAGGTTGGTAGGTTCAATGTCCAGGGCGCGCTGACAGAACATCTTTGCCATTGGAAAGTCAAAGTTGTCCATACATTCTTCTGTCTAACAGAGAGAGAAACAAACAGTGTTACAAATTGCAAATCTGATACGTGTTAATTCCATTTGGAGAAAAACAAGCCACTAAGTTGGACATGCCTTCGACGATTGCCCCCCGTGAATCAGAAGAACCGAACACCTACATGTCTGGATGCACAAAAAGCACTGAATTAAACTACAGTCCTAAATGAATAATATATATTCTGGTGTGTGTCTGTGTGTATTGGGTTCTTTTCAGTCTTATATTGGACTGACAATTGGACAAACAGTTGTGTAAAGTTTTAGTCTGAAGTTTATATTTGCAACAAAAGTTTGTGGATTTTATTATAAATAAATAAATAAATAAATGGTACTGAAAGATTGCCCCACCCCCCAATCCAATTAATCAATCAATCGAAAAAATAATCGGCCAACTAATCGATTATGAAAATAATCGTTAGTTGCAGCCCTATGTGATATCACTATTATTAATCATGTTGTTCAAGTTCAAGTTTATTAAACATCATTGCATGACACAATTATGATGTGTTGTGCATTCAAGAGTCACCAAGAGAAAAATTCTGAAGGGAATTGTAGAACAATACAAGGTGTACGAAAAGTCTCCATACATAGGGGAAATTAACACATTGTAGCAAAATGTCTTCCAATAGTCTTCATATTTAGTTTTTGTTTATAGTTTTTTTTACAAATGCCTTTGACAAAAGAAGAACGTATTGAAATCATGGCTGGATCCGGAAGCTGTCGCAAGGTTGCCATGGACTTAACAGGAAACATGGCAAGCACATCACACACGGCACTGCTGCCAAACTTATTAACAAATTCAAAAATACTGCAAGTGATGCGGACCAAAGGAGAAGTGGACATCCACCAATATCCACTGATAAAGACACAACCAACGTGGTGCTGGCAGACATAGTCCCCTGTTTATGGACACTTTTAGGACACCCTGTATATTCAATAGACTGCATAATAAAGTAGGCTATTCAACATAAAATACAGCTTATATTACTTGAGGTGTAAAAAACCTTTTAACTTAATCAAGCCCACACTTTGTCCTCTGAAAAAGTAGCTTCCACTTGATCTTGAATCAGGATAGGCTGCAGGGACTCAAAAATATGCTTCTCCTAAGTATGCTGTTAGGATAGCAGCTAGCCTGTTAGGTATGATGTAAGGGACAACTTCAAATTCCCAGTAAGTTACGACACTAACTGCTAGTGAGTTGTGGACTAGAACATTACAGTGGAGAATATGAGTACCACATGAAAATAAAGACACTTGGAGAAAGCAGGATTCTCAAAAAAGAAAGAAGGCTAGGGCTATAGATAGCTACCTGACGTAGAGGTCGAACTATCGGTTATCTGCAAAAATCCACACCGATAGTTTTTCCCGATTGCGTCCATTGCGTGTGCAGCTGAGAAGGGTCTGCTGTCATTATACAGTACGAGAGCGTCCTCTAGAGGTGAAATCAAAACTATCACTGACCAATTTTGTTGTGTTATTTGAAGTGTTTTTTATTCATTTTGGATGTCTCTATTTATATTTGTTATTTGAAGTGCTCCTTTTTGCTTCAGTTTGGATATACACAACCGATCAAAAGTTTGGAGACACTTGACTGAAATGTTTCTCATGATCTTAAAAATCTTTTCATCTGAGGGTGTATGATTAAATGTTTGAAATCGGTGTTGTAGACAAAAATTTAATTGTGCCAACATAGTCATTTCTTTCCTTAGAGAACTAACATTTTATTTACAAAAATGTTTTTTTAAACGGATGACTTGGAGCGAAATATTCCAAAAAGCAGCCAATAAGTGTCCAGCATAGGTGGGAACTCCTTTAATACTATTTAAAAGCATCTCAGTGGGATTCCTCATTGGTTTTGAAAATGCCAGGAATACATTTCTGAAAAAGCTGAGGGAAAAAGGGTATCTACTTTGAAGATACTAAAATACTAAATTATTTTGATTTATTTGGGATTTTTTTATCACAACATAATTCCCATAGTTCCATTTGTGTTATTCCAGAGTTTTGATGACTTTATTATTATTCTAAAATGTGGGGAGAAAAAATAATAAGAATAAAGAATGAGCATGTCTACACTTTTGACTGTTAGTGAATATCTTTTATTTAATTTAATAATTAATATATTCATATTTATATATTTATTCCATTTTAAAAAGTACAGTACATTTTCATGGTACAGTCAGTTTATCTTTGTAATAAAGTTCAGGAATATTTTACTTTGAGTGTTATGTTTTCATTCAGTATCAGTTTTAAAAACTATTGGTTGATTAATCGGTTATTGGCAGGTACTGCCCTAATTAGTTTTCATTATCTGTAAAATCCACTATCAGTCGACTTCTAAACTGATGTTTACAAAAAAAACAGCTAACAGCATAATGGGAAATAAATATCCTTGTGCATCAGACACGCCCCCCCGAGAGTCACACCAGTGAAAGGTTAACTAGAGAGCTAATGTTTAATTATCCATATTTCATTTTGTTACATTGTAACAGATATTTTCTTTCATGATCTGATGTCTGAATGGATCACACAAGCACTGTGTATAATTAAGGTTCAATTATTGTACTTTTATAATGCTGAATGAAAATAGAAACCTGACACACATTCAGACAATGCTCATTTTTGCTGTACTGAAAATGTGTCAAATCATATCAAATTATAATTTTATGTACCATACACCCCTAAAAGATCTATATGCATTACCTTTTCCAGTAACTGATCGATGGTGTATTTTACAGCCGTCTTCTTTTTGGCTCTTTCCTGCATCTTAGCTTTCACCCTGTCCTGTGGTGACACTGCTGTGTTCTCTGGACCTGAAAAAAGAATTAAATCAAACATGACCATTATAATAAAAAATATTTTAAAAATACGAATGCTCCTCTCTCCTATAGATGATGATGATGATGCCAAAAGTGAACAACCTAAAATCTAAACAGTACACGGGTGACATTTCAGTCTGTAGCCTGCTACAGCAATGTGCTCAGTGCCATCAGTTAAAATCCAAAGTTTGTAAAAGTGAACTAACTACCACAGAATAGAAATGAAAATTTAAATAAATTAACTAATTTTATCCGATAATATAAAGTTAGTGGTAATGCAAGCCATGATGCTTATGAGTAAAATGGGCTTAACGCTCATGAAAATATTATACAAAATGCAACTCGACTAAACAGACAAACACAACTGTTTTCTAGCACTCGAGATGCAGGGTTCAATGCCTCAAATCACAGTAGCTATCTACAGGATATCCCAAAAGTCTCCATACATAGGGGAAAGTAACACTTTTTAGCAAAATGCCTTCCAGAATTTTTCATACTTATATATATATATAATTTTTTTTTTTTTTTTTTTTTTAGACTTTAAGAATGCCTTTGACAAAAGAAGAACGTATTGAAATCATTCTCATGGCTGGATTGGGAAGCTGTCGCAAGGTTGCAATGGACTTTACAGGAAACATGGCAAGAACATCGAGGGCTGGGCGATATGACAAAAATATCTATATATTTAGCTAACAAACTGTCTACAAAACAGTAGCAAAATAAACAAAAATAAGTTTCACAATACATTTCTTTAAAGCCTACAAAGAAGATTAAGTTGTTGGTTTTTTTTATTACTTCAAATGAACGGCATCCATTCACTATCATTTAATTTGTAATTATTTGAAACGTTAAAAAAAAAAATACATACACCATACCAACCATATCTCAGAAAAGTGTATTGCGTAATCGTTTATCACGATATCAATATTATATCGATATCACACAGGCTTAAGCACACACGGAACTGCTGCCAAACTTATTAACAAATTCAAAAAGACTGGAAGTGTTGCAGACCAACTGAGAAGTGGACGTTCACAAACACCTGATGAAGGCATAACCGACGTGGTGCTGGAGAACATAGTCCTGTATATATGGAGACTTTTAGGACACCGTGTAGTTGAGATGCTGCAGTGCAACGCACAAGCCCAATCCTCTCATTAGACACAGTGAGTGCAGAGTGCCTTAACAGTTCTCTTACACACAGTGTTTCACAAAAGCATTGTTACATGTGTAAATATAACAGATCTATATGGTGTATTTCCCTCTTCACAATATGTAAACTTAAATGTGTTTATGTATTTTATATTGAACTGTTACGCTCAATTTTAATCTGTAAATAAGAAAGTTACTTTCCTGTTGACTGATGTATTGACAGTAGGGCATTGGAATTTTTTTAAATAGCAGAGCTAACATTTCCACTAATTGCCTCTATAGCAACCCCCTGCTATAGATACATATAAGTCAGTCTCAAAATAATGTCTAGTCTAAGCTCTGTGATATATTGTGAAATAAAACAATATAACATGATGCATTTGTGACAGCTTTTATCCCTGATTTTTTTATGGAATATCTTCTATACATTCATCAGGAAGCCATGTGGAATTCAGCAACAGTCTCTATGACTACAGTTATATCAGTAACTTAGTTTAATAACTAGACACTTACCTCTGCGGTTCTCTTTTCTTTTAGGTTTGCCTTTCCTTTTAGACTTTGCTTGTCCTCCCATGGTTGTGTTACGATGACAGCAACTCTGTGATACAAAAAACCTTTTATTTGATATTATTTATAGCGCAGATGCGCATATAGAGCTTCGAAATTGAAAAAGGCATGGGATTTATGCGCCCTGACTTTTTTTCACAATCATATTGATGCAGATCCAGCCTTCTACACCACGATTGGCTGGTACTATCCGGGGTCCTTTATCAAGATTGGCTATTTACAAGCTGACAATAAGTGTAACCAATCGGAATGCGTTTTACAGAAGAGGCGGGGTTTGTGGGAATACGGGTGTGGGGAAGAGTAACGCAAATGCTAGCATGTGGAGCAACGTGAACGTCTTGGCTTGCACTTCCGGTAGCAAATGTTATTTCAAAATAAAAGCAGGTATGTCTTATGAGTATATAAAATCTACTACATTAAAACGAGAACATTTCATATGTGAATGTAGTGTAAAACGTTGTTATGTATGAGTAAACGGACAGGTTTATCAGAACAACGCGAACTGAAGCGTGAACAGCTGTCGCACAACAATGACGTACTCCTTACGCGACAGAGCTTACGACAATATTCCGCGCCTTCCAATGCTAATTCCATGTGAATGTCGCTGGGTCTGAAATTTTGAAACAGAAATTGACATGGTAAGATATGCTCATGGTTTATAATTATTGTTCAAAGCCTGTTTTGTAGGTAGAGCGCAATAACTGCATTGGAGGTTGAAAAAAATCGTGTTAGTTGACAGTTAAAGTCCGGTAGCGCCTCTACTGCGGCAAGGTCAGAATTCTTCCTTATTGAGAAGCTCTTTATTCGTCTGTTCAAAACCTGTAATACAATTTTAATACTGCATGTTAAAAGCTTTTCTGTTATCCCTGTAGGGAAAAAGTAAACTCTATCATGTATGCTATAAATAAATAAATAGAAATGTCATGTTTACCTACAGTCTATTAGGATTTTTTTTTAACCCTTGTACGTCAATTTAAAAAAGTTACACAAAAATGTCCATGTCCAAAAACTGTCAAAAATATTATATATTAATAATTTTTCCATTTTCACTGACGTCGATTTATTTTTATTATTTTTTTTACCAGCATCAGTTCTAATCATAATTACCAAACATTCATTCATTTTCAGAATTGTAACACTTTAAATGCTGTTTTGTTTACATAATGCCACAGAGTTTGTTTATGAAAAAAAGAAAAAATAGTATTTATTTTCCATATACTAAATGCTAAGCAGATTTATTTCCTGTGATTATTAGTCTTTGATATGTCAATGATTAACAACATTATTTTTGATGCATTCATATATTATTTGCATTCATAAATGTTGCAGTTTGAATGGGTTTCTATGGGGTCATTTTGTCCTTAAGGTCCTGATTGTAACTATTTTTGTGTACCTAGTTTAAAATAAATTTATGAAAGCAAATGAGTGTGAAATATTAAAATTCCAATAGAAATGCACACCTTTTGCAAACATTTATGCTGTTTGCATTAACACAGACAAAATGATTTAAAAAAAAAATAATAATCATAACGAAAAAGACAAAAATGTCCATAAGGACGCACACGGGTTAAAACAGTAGATATTTTGCTAGCTTTGCCAGTTGATATTCTTTTAGTCATTATTCCAACCATATTGGAATTGCATTTATATGAATACATTCACATATATATTTAAAAAATAATAATAATAAAATAAAACATTGATCCGGTGATGCTTTCTGTAAGGAGATGTTTAGTTAATACTCTTGGAAGGAATCTCCAGCGTCAGCACTTTGTAACAGTCATTTCAGGGTTTTCAGGACAGGAGTTTAGTTTCTCGGTAACATGACAAGCTGGAAAAAAATTAATTAAAGCAAGAGAAAAACATGCTATAACATAAGTGATAACAGGAACTTGTTGGGTGGATGTTGCAACACTTTGCAACATTTTAATGTATTCCAGTATTTTAAAGAATGGTTGAAAGAATGGCATCAATCAACCAACAAAGCTGGCAAAATATCTATTGTTAAAAAAAAAACCATGCTATTGCCTTCAGATTTAAAAAAAAAAAAAAAAAAAAAACTTACACTGTCATTTACACAAACTTCCTGAATGTTAAAGCAAGACACTGCAGGTGAACATGGCATTGTTTTACTTATAGTATAGAGTACATTTACATTTATGGCATTAGGTAGACGCCCTTATCTCATTTATACAACTGAGCAATTGAGGGTTAAGGGCCTTGCCCAAGGGCCCAACAGTGGTAGCTGGGGCTTAAACTCCTGACCTTCTGATCAGTAACCCAGAGCCTTTAACCTCTGAGCCACCACTGCCCATAGAGTTTATTATATATTTTTATTATGTTTATTAAAATTATATTATAGATTTTGAACAGACGAATAAATAGCTTCTCAATAAGGAAGAATTCTGACTTTGTTGCAATGGAGGCACTACCAGACTTTAACTGTTTTATTTGTTGACCTATTAGAGGAATAAATCACTTCAGGACACACTGTTATTGGAAAATAATCAGCATTGGGGTGGTAACAGTAACTTCTCTTTGTATCACACCACCTCAGTGTGAATTAATTTTCCATAACAGCAAGCTTCATCTGGGTTTATTCCTTAATTAAAGTTTTAATATCTTACCCAGATCTTGAATGATTTGTATATAAATATGCCAAGTAATCTTAACAGTATTCTGGAAGAAGTATCTAAAAAAAAAAATTTTATTATTCCAGTATAGCTGTTTTTTTCTTGTGTGGGTTTTTTTTTTTTTTTTTTTGCTTTTTCTTCCTTTTTTGTCTTATATCTCAGACTTGACTTGTTTCTTTCATTTTCTCATCTTCTACATCTCAGTCTTCATCTCATTCTATCTGTCTATCATCAACTTCCTGTTAGAGCTGCTCGACCGATATGTGGATGCCAAATCTTGATTTCTAGTCACTCAGTTGCTTCACTGGACATGGCCAGCAGGTTTTTGAGCCGGTGCACTCGCCTCTTGGCCGTATGCCCTCAGGCCTCTTCATCCGCCAGCCGTCTTCATACGCTCACAGCTCATCCACTCACAGAGTATCCACCCTGGTCCCAGTCCCTAATCTTACCATCCATCAGGCGCCTGAGTCTGGATGCTGGTCCAGTGCAGGCAGATGAGCCAAACATCACATTTACACGCACAGAACTGGATATTCGTGTCGAGAAAGCGACCACACCACAGGAAGTGTTGTCTTTGTGGGCGGAACAAGGCGGCTCTGCCAATCAAGCGGCCATATGTCTGGTCCAACTGAGCCGATTAGCAGTGGAAAAGAAAGATATCGACAGGGCGAATATCCTTCAGGACCCTCGCTGTGCGGATCTGCTAGAGGCTTTGAACTCTCAGGTAAGTGATGGTACAGAGAGATGTGCATTAAAGCAACAGTGTCTGAATGCTGAAGCTGTTTCACTTCCATCCACATCATGGGATTCAGATATTCATTTTTGAAGACATTTTATAGATCGCTTGGGCATTCGAAGATATTTTTATATGGGATGACGTGATTTAAAAAAAAAAAAAAAAAGTAAATAAAACCTCAAACTGCATTCAGTCAGGTTACACACTGTTGTTTCTGTTCTTGCCCCATATCTATAATATGCTATATCTATAAATTGAGATCTTATAGAATTATAGAGGTTTTAGAATTATAATTATAGAATTATAAGGTGCTAGACAGCAAGTATTTATACAGTATAGCGAATTTCACACACAATTCAGTGGCAATTCAGTGTGCTTTACTTGGCAAAGTAAAAGAACATAAGGATTTTTTAAAAGATAGAAATAAGACAGGTGGATATATAGCTGTAAGTGGTGATCTGCGGGGTCCAAGCACCCTTCACAAATAGCAGCTCTAGTGACCAGTCCTTTCCAAGTTACAGAGAACAAAAAAGAGGCTATAGATTTGATGATGGTAGCTTAGTGCTAACCCTGTGAAATGCCTACTGAAATCTGATTGGCTGATGGCAGCCATTTGTAATCAGTAACCCTGTCACCATAAAATAAAATATAAAATCCACTTACAGATTACAGAAATCGCTTTACAGTTTCAAGGTCTCTCAAAAGATAACCATGTCATGACCTGGGGATCTCCTACATATGTATGTTTCCTGCTCTAACTCACTCATGTCGTCACTATTAAGCTCTTTGTTAGCCGTGTTGGAGCATAAGTGTTTATATCATGGGCTTTCCAGTCACTGTGGTGGTAAAATGGAGTGGTGTTTTGTTTGTTTGTATGTTTGTTTTAGGTGAATGGGGTCTGGAATGGCACACTGGTTTCTGTCTTGCGTGCTCTCTCCATTCTTGGTGTCCCTTCCAGCGCTCCAGTGATGAGTTCTCTCCAGACGGAGGCACTGTGGAGACTCCGGCGCTTCAACTACCGCCACCTTTCCTCTCTGGCGGACTGGGCGTCAGGCTGGAAGAGTCAGGGGTAAACACAAATATTAAGTAAAGCACTAGCGTAATACAAGTCTTAATATTGATATATTTTCCTGTGGCTCTATCGACATGTCTTTTGAACCTAAAGGTGTGAATGGGGATGGCTACTGAATCACACATCTGATTCTGTTAATGAAGTGTTTGAATTAGGGATGCACAATATATCGTTTGTTAAACCACGTTGAAATATTGGCCTTTGCCGTATGTAAATGAGCCCACTAACTATTCCTAACCAGTACTAACTACTAAATCACTGTGTTTGTTTGAATGATCCATAAAATGTTTGGTTAAGACAGTCAGGCCAGTCTTAAACCATGTGTTTTAATTGGCTATAACAGTAGGATGCAAGTTTTTGTCGATATCAAGCATTCCTGCTATAACTTGAATCCTTATAGTAATACTTATGGTAATACATACAGCTGTCACAATTATACCGTCTGTAAAACCACTAAGCTGTGCAGCAGTGCCTCCCTCCAGAAGTGGACTTTGACATTGTTATATAGTCACAGTAACTTCTGCAGAAAGTTTTTAAAAAATCACTGGATTTATTAAATGTACAACGCATTCGCCGTGTATTACAATTTAAGGCTTCGTGTATCCGATTGATCAGGGCTCAGTCATGCCTTTTCTGGATAAAGTGTTTGGTGCATGTGTAGAATAATCGGTGTTTGGCGTTATCGTTTCTCATCTGACGGATCAAAATTAGAGGTGGTTATATAAAATAACTCAATTATTCATGCCTATTACTAACTGTTTGGATGTGGATATTTACAGTTTGTATAAATATGTTGCAGTACGGTTAGTTGTGTGTATGACAGACAGGGAGATGAGCTACTGACGTCTGTGCTGAAGCAACTGGAGCTGCGCTGGACAGAGCTGAATGACCCACGTACAGTCACCATGCTTATGACCCGAGCCGCAAGACTCTCCCCTCCGCTCATGGAAAAGCTGGAAGATAAGGTAAACACACACACACACATGTGGCCAATGTTAATATGTATGTAATTTATCAATTTAATATTTACACAAATTGTACGTTCCATTAAGTCATGCATCACGTGATGACGATACGTGGTGTGAATTGGGCAGATTAGCAGTTTTAGTACTAGTTAGTGTACAGTTCAGAATTGGAATGAGCAGGTCTCCTAAGCAGCTGTCCTTCTGGACACAACCATTTCAAAGGATGATGATAAAAGTGCTACTAAAACTGCTACTAGTGATGGTGCAGGTAGGTCACAACCAAAAATATTTAATCTGTATTCAATATTAACAATATTACAACGTTATACTCCTTTAGTATGATTAGTGTTACGTGGTGTTACCAGAGACATAGTGAAAACTACACTTTTCTGCTTTCTCAAGGCAATTTAGGTCATCTTTTGTCAGCTTATCTAGGTCAGCTTTGACTTATGAATTTGTAAACCTTGCTCTTGTGCGACAGTAGAAAAAAAGGCAGGACAACGATCTCTTTAGTCGATTTAAAAAATGGCGGTGCTGCTATTTATGAAGTAGCGGTGATACTGGTGTTCTACTGCTGGTTGGTGGAGAATGTATCACCCCTACATTCTCTCCACATTCTCTTTAATGTCAATAATAAAAATGTGAGCACTGCTTTTTATACTGTACTGATACTCAGAGCTACAAACGTCTACAAATAAGTCAGCTGATCAACAGTAATATCTTTTACTACAGTCTTGGAGAGTTTTGTATTTTGTCCAGCATAAATATGTACTAGAATCCACATGCATATGTGACAGTTGTATAATGTAAGCTTATACACTCAGCTGGGAGCTTAGGAATCCAAACATTTCTGAAATATAAATTCAGCCACAACATGTTTTCTCATTTGTGCTGTTAGCATTGAGTCAGCCTGTCCACTGACATGCTAGAATTTGTTTTGTGGTTAAAATTTTGGGGAATGTTTTCGAAGCGCATATTAATTTTCTTTGCCTACATGGCATTAAAACAGTCTTCTAATGTTGACCACATGGACCATCTTCAGGCTGACTCAGCAAACATACGTACATTTCAGCATGGCATGTTTTTGAAGGTCTGTTTTTGCTGTTCTGAAGGCCAGAGCAGATATATACAGGGTTTGTTCAAGGTGCTTGAATGTGGCTTTCTGAAATTTAAGTGGTGGAAAACTTAATAGCCATTTTTATCTAGTGGTGCTTAAAAAGTGCTTGAATTATAAAAAAGTAAATATATACGAAATCGCTAAATAACTTTAAAGTATTTCTTTTCAAATACAATCCTTTCACTTAAAATATGACACCCCGCTGCAGCCCCTCCCCCTCGTCCTGCGATTCACTCTTTCATTTTTCATAGACCTCTCCAGTCCACTTTTCAGACCCTTTAGCATTTTTTTTCTTTTTTTTTTTTTTTCTTTTTTTTTTTTTTTTTTTTTTGACTGACCCGCCAGTACTGCCCTGCAAGCGCGAGGTCTTTCTTCTCACAATATGAAATACATTTTCAGTAATATTATGGTATATAATTAGGTCTATTTGTTTGTTTACCATTTGAACACAATTCATCCCAAATCAATGACCGTATTGGGTGTCTTGATCCTTGTAGCCATAAAAGCTAAAATGCCTAGTAGTAGTCAGTCAAAGCAGTGGAAACAAAATTATGTGAGCTTACCATCCAGTATAGGTCCTGAATATCTAATGCTACTTTCTCATCTGTCTGCACCAGGCCCTGGAGTTGGCTGAGAAGTTCAGCACCGAGGACATCCGCAGGGCGACGTTAGCCGTGGCATTGCAGGGCCGCCGATCGGTGCCTCTCTTGCGTGCTCTGTCCTACCACCTGCACCAGAAACCGTCTTCTGAACTCAGTACACCACTGCTGCTGGACATTGTGTTTGCATATGGTCAGTTAATAAAATGTACTTCTGTTTTAGTCAGCGGCTTGTTTTTTAGCCAGTAGCTTGTTTCTAAACAGCTTTTAGAAGCATTTTTGCAGTCTTCTATGAGTTAGAGAAAACCTAACCTGCTAAGTCATATAACTGTAGTTTCTGTCACAGACACTGATTGTCATAGATTCTCAATCGGCTTGAGGTCTGGGCCTCTTGCACACTAAAACAGGTTTGCCCTGCACTTTGCTCTGTCCAACATGCCCTCAACCCAGACCAGTTTCCCATAGCATGCCGCTGAAAACATCCCCATGGATGCTGCCAACACCATGCTTCACTGTGGAGATGGTGTTCGCAGAGTGATAAGACGTTCCAGTTCGTAACTCTACAAAATGTGGAGTGGGGAGTGAATACTAATGCAAAGCACTGTAACAGCAGTGAGACATTTAACCATGTGTGCACCTGCATACATCTTGTATGATATTACCACGCAGTTTTGATTCAGATGCTTTCAATGTTGTTCAGATTCAAAGTCGACAGTTGCTCTTCTGATTTTCATTCCTGCAGGTAAGCTGCATTTCCACCAGACTCAAGTTTGCCAGAGAATGGCTGCTGAGCTTTTGCCCAGATTACCAGAGATGAGCTCCACTGATGTCATGCGCTGTTCAAAGTCTTTAGCCTTCCTGAAGTGGCTCCACTTGCCTCTGTTCGAGGGATTTACCCAGGTTTAAACCCTATTCATTCAACCAATCTACATATTAGATATGTTCTAGTAATTGGGTGTTTGGTATATTACAATATACAAAGGAGCAACTGTTCAGTAAAATGCCAAACATTCATCTGTTCTGTTTTCTGGATGAGTGAAGTCTAAAAAAACATGGCAGAACTGCTGTTTAGGCTGAGAAACACATTACAGTGAAAGATGCCATGGGTATATTTAGTTGGCAACATAGACAGTGTTGCCAGGTCTGCATTTTTCGCATGGAATGTAGCTACTTTTGACCATTAGCATATGTAACTTAAATAATAACGCATTAAATAGTTATGCTAGACACCTTGTTCTTTGATGCCAAAGTTAACACAGGATGAGGTGTGCTGTTATAGGAAAATAATCAAAGGTAGGGTGCTGTGATGCAGCCAGACACAAAGAAGAGATGTTACCACCCTAGAATGTATTATTTTCCAAAAACAGCACTTCCCAAAGTGTTTTCTTCCTCTTATACCACAGCAGTATGCCAATGATTGACACATCACGCTTTTTAAACTTTTATAATTACATTTGATGTTGTGGAATGTCTGCAAAACACTTTAGCTCCTGTTATCACTTGGTTTATAGAAGCTATAAACAGTCATTTCCTCACCAGCCTCTATTTTTATTTTCTCTCTCTCTTGAAGTTAATAAGACTGAAGAGGAAAAAAAACCCAGCTTTTCATGTTACAGAGAAACCAGAAATGCAAACTCATCTGTCCTGAAGATTCTCCCATAGCGGAAAAAACTTTACAGAGCACTGACACTGGAGACTCCTTCAATAAATGTCCATAAATTAAAAAAAAAAAAAAAAAAAACATTGTACAGAAAGCGTCACCATATAAACATTGAACAACAGTTTTTAATTAATTTATTACTAGACTTGGATTATGTGGGGTATCCGCTAGTGAATGAGCTGTTACTATAGAAACGATACCAAGAGCACATTAATATAATATAATAAAACCGTGTGATTTAAATTAGAGTTGCCATTATAAGAAATGAATCAACAGCTTATGACCAATCAGATTCGAGAATTCGAACAGCACTGTTCTAAAAGAGTATATATGTAAATGACAATAGTACATGTCAACATGTATATTTTAAAAATACATTGTCCTTCTTGCTGCCATTTAGCACTTCATGAAAAACAGTGAAAAGTACAGCACGTTACAGATGTGTAACCTCCTCATGGCCTTCGCCAAGCTCAACTTCCAGCCCAGTAACAAGGAGCCATTTTTCATGAAGGTAACCAATCAGAAGTGGGATATGAGATTAAGTGAATTATGCTAAGTGTTATTGGTTGATATTATTAACAATTATTTTATCTGTCGTGTGTGTGTGGGTGTGTGTAGGTTCATGAAGCTTTGGAAAGTTCCTGGCAGAGCTTGGAACCTTTTGTACTGGCCGATGTAGTTTGGGCACTCTGCGTTTTCCAGCAGGCCAAACCCGAGTTTATTGCAGCTGTTACAAATCCTGAGTTTCAGAGCAAAGTTACAGGTGAGAGCGACTAAATAACAGAACATACAGTTCCAGGGAACCTAAATCTGTGATTTCTTTGCTTTCTAATTAGGTTAATATTGATCTTGGGGGGGTCATGCAGTACCCAATGATGGAATGTATGATAATTTGTGACATTCACCATCTACACTTTTCTCTTGTTTCATTTTAAAGCAGCAGTCCTAAGACATCACAAGATGATATTGATTGTTCTGTTCTAACGTTTATCAAAAACATTTGCTCCTGCTGGATTAGAGTCAAAAATAAATGAGGGAGCAAAAGAAACACTGAAGATGGGTATCATAGAAACATTACAAAAAAAAAATTGCAGCTTTTCCCTGGAACTTGAAATGTCAAATATGTAACAAAAAAAATTATATTTTCCGAAATATCTCGATATTGTTTCCGATATATTTATATATATTTTTTAAACATGTATATATGTATGTATGTAAATATTTAAGGTAAATATATTTGGGAAATTCAATTGAAAGACACGCACTCACCAGCCTTCAGTTAATTCAGTTAACATTTAGTTAATGGTCACATCAAAACTTTGCATGGCTGGTCTTACCAGACAGTCTGGTTTGAGTATTTCAGAAACTGGTGAGCTGCTGGGATTTTCATGCATAACAGTCTCTAGAGTTTACACAGAATTATTTGAAAAAACAAAGAACATTGAGTGTCAGTTCTGTCAGTGGAAATGAGAGAGGGGTACATGTGTTCCTATTAAAGTGGCCAGTGAGTGTATGTGTACATAAATCTGTGCAGTTGCTGTTTTTCATTTAGCCACATGATGTCAGCAGATACCTGTTGCAGGATTTTTTGCAGTGAAGTAGCTCTTTTTTTCAGCTCCACCTGTTCAGACTTCATAATCAGTCAATTATTCAAACAGTCATGTACATTTTGCATGTCCTATCCCTAAGTATAATGAATTTCTCTATTTCTTCACCACAAGGTGGCAGTGGTGCTCGTGCAGAGAACTACACACTGAAGGTGCTTCATATTGCTGCTTCGGGACAGCTAGAATCTGGCATCCATTACACTGCGCCCCTTCCAGCAGTCCTTGAAAAGCACGCCAAGCCCAGCCTAACACCCGTTCAGAGCACCCTACACAAAGCCCTCCAGATCCTCACTGAAAATCGCATGAAAGCCCTGCGCAAAGACATCAGCACGGTGTACGGGTGGAATATAGGTGTGTGTGTGTTTGTGTTAACTGTCACTCTGTGCTGTAGCAACTTTGGGAAGATTTAACAGTGAAGCATATGAAGAGCCAGATTATAGTGTATTTATTTATAATTGATTTGTTTTGATCTGCCACTATTTAGATGCAGAAATGGTGGTGGATTCAGAGAATAAGCCCATAGACCTGGAGAACCTGGAGGCGCCACACTTACCTGGAGGGGGCGGCACAGAGCGCTTACCTCAGGGAGCACGAAGGTGAGGGTTAAAAAATAAAAAAAAAAACCCGATCCTGATCCGAATGTTAACCTTGACTACATTTAAACAATTAAGATGCTAAAAAGTGTTAAATACATTTCCAAGATGATAACTGTGTGTAGAATATCCAAATTTTTTGTGTGATTAACGATGAAATGAAATGCAACACGTTTCAATTACACTGCAAATGCATTGGTTTCTCTGTGAACTGTGCAATATTGCCTATGTTTTTATGTACCAGGCTGTGTTTGGCTGGTATACAAAAAAAACTGTTCCCTTATTGGACAGCCTGTGTGTGTGTCTGTCTGTGTTTTTCTCAACTTGTCTGTATATCTGTCTGTCTGACTGCCTGTCTGTCTTTCTATGTACTTGTATATCTTTATTTGTCTCTCTGTTTTGGTCAGCATGTGTCTCTCTGTCTCTGTCTGTATGTTTGTCTGTGTGTCTTTTTCCTTCTATTTCTATGTCTGTCTTTTGGCCTGGATCTGTCTGTTGGTCTGTCTATTTCTGTCTGTCTGGGTTTTTTATTTTATCTGGATGTCTGCTTGTATCTGTCTATGTGTCTGGTTGGTTCTGTGTGTGGCAGACTGTTTGTCTGTCTGTCTGTCTGTCTGAGCCTTTCTGCCTATTGTATTCTTTAAAATTATAGTTACTTATGCCCAAAAGATTCATCATAGTCATCGCGTTATATTTTTTGTCTGTGTGTTTTGTTTAGGTTGGCTTTCATGGCCTGGGAGTTCCCTCATTTTACCTCCAGGAGCAAAGATCTCCTGGGCCGCTTCGCCATGCAGAAGCGGCACCTGCAGCTGGCCGGGTTTCTGGTAGTGGAGGTAGGTCATGAAGTGAGAGAGGGAAAGATGGAAAGAAGAAAAAAAGCAGCAAAACATGAGGGAGGAGAACAATACGTGATAGGAAATATGAGCGGCTCATAAGTCTAGATTTCTTTATAGCCTTATTCTGAGACTTCTGACGACATGACTGGGGATCAGTTAGGTTTGTGTCAAGAAATGTGGATACTTGTTCAGTCCGTGCAGGATTACAGAGGTTTTTTTTTTTGTTATTGTTGCGGCCAAAACTGCTTGATTTTGCTGTGGCTTTTTTCCAAATTTGCGATGAAATTTGCCGAGTTTTGTGGGGTTGTTTGTGGAAAACTACTCATATTGGCGAAATTTCAGTTGCACAAACTATTTTTGAACAGTCTTTATCAGTGATGAGACCTTTTAGCTGTACTCATATTCAACACATGTGAATCAAAGAGGGCTTTGACTAAATGCGCGTTGGGTTGACGTCAGATGACACGTCTTGGCCTAAGTATGCATAAAATCTGCAGTAATTTTGAAAAATTGCAAGCTTCCGCGAGTATTACGGAGTTTCCTTGATTTTTTGTGTTAATTTCTACGATCGCACAGACTGCTTTTTTGAGGCTAGTTAGCATTTACCTTATGCTCCCAGGGACCAGTTAACTTATGCTAGGTCCAAAAAGTGTATACATCCATTGCATCCCCCTACTTTCAAGGTGTTCTTTCAAACATGGCAAAATTTACACAACTGCACACATGAATACAAAAGCATAGAAGAATCTGTATGCACGTGATATATCATCGTTGGTACATAAAGATATTCCTTTACAGAAAAAAAACAAAAAGAATCTGTAGCTTTTCTCATGCTAATTATTTGAAGCCATTCTGTACATTTTAGATTAGATACAATACCAGCTGTTTTACATATACAGGCAACTAACATGTGCTACCATGTTACTGTGTGTGTCATGTTACTCAAGGCATGATTTTCATATATTTCTCTGTACTTGACATTGCTGTCAGCCATGGCTAGCATGGATTAGCAATGTTCGCGCTGCAGCGTCTGGCATAGCAGATTGTCCCATGCTTGGTATAAAAATAGCATCAATAGCACAGAGCTGCAGAGCAGGATTGAGTCTCTCTCTCTCTCTCCCTCTCTCTGCAGCATTTAGGATAATCCTGTTAGAACTGGATTGACTTGGCTCGTTCTTCTATTTGTTCAGACTGAAAAATGATTAGTCAATATTATAGCTTGAAATAAAAGTGAGCAAAATAGTTCCAGGAATGGATTGGACAGGCTGTTTGTTTGGCCACATTCTTTTCCTTTTAGTTTTCTATATTTGCAAACTTCTCAATGCTTCACTCTTCTGCCATTTCAGTGCTTCTTAGCATTTAATCTAGGGATACAAATTAAATAACTTCTAGAATTGTTTTTGAAAATGTTCATAAAAAAAATTAATTAGTGGAGTGCCTTGACAGAAGAGTGGAGGTTATTATAAAAGCAAAATTGGGGACTAACAACTTTTGGCCATATAGTATAAAAACATAGAATTGAAAGAGGGTGTACTTTCTTTTTCCCATGATTGTATAATGATATGCTTAGATAAATACAGACTGGTAATGAATTAAAGGAAAACCTGGCAGGTTTGTTATGCTGTGGGAGCAATTCATTTTAGCTGGCATGGCTTGTTTCCACTTGTTCGCGTAGACAGAAGGGTCACTGCAAATCAGTACAAAGTTCTTCGGTCTGATCACCTTTATCCTACGATGAAACATTTGGATAAGCCCGTACCCATTCACAGAGCATGAGGGCTCACTGAATAGGTTGATGGGTGTGAAAATGATGTAAATCTTTTGCTATGGCCCTCACAGTCACCAGATCTGAACCCAATCGAACACCTGAGAGAAACAAATGCAGTGGTTAATGCAATCCGTTATCTAGAACCTTGTTAGCCTAGTGTGATTTTCTTTGATCATGTTTGTGGATAGCTACACGCAATAGCCACAAGCTACCTGTAACCAGCTATCGGCCGTCAAAATGTCTGTGATGCTTCTGCAAAACGGCGAAGCGTGCTTACACACACAGTTTTGTTCTAATAAAAGACAAGAACAGAACTGGCTGAATTCATCAGCAATTATTTCCTCATGGAAGTACGACCAGTGAAGAGATGATGACGAGGCTTGGGAGTAAACCATATAATTCTTTCAAATTTGGCAGTAATGGGGTTTTTTTTGTTGAGGGTTTTTTTTTTTTTTTTTTATATATATATATATATATATATATAAGTAGGTTTGGTTATAAAGGTAGAGGTAGGTGTAGTTTAGATCTAGGGCCATTAGATCTAGAATTCTGCCTGCTATAAATCATAAACAGAGATAAAGAAGTGTGATAAGATTATATTTATTTGAATTAATTATTGTAAATATTATAGAGAGAGAGAGATTGTGTGTGTGTCTGATTTACCTGCGTCTGTGCCACATCTCTACTAATAATGAAGCTGTGAGTTTAACTGTGCAACTGTAACTGTATGTTACTATGGTTACAGTTGTTTATAGGCAGCACATTAATTTAGAACGGTAATTAAACTGACTGGAACTACCTGTGCATTCAACTGTTTGAATGTACACATTCCAGCCAAACAGAATCGAATATTCAGACAGACCATATAATGATTAGGCAAATGTCAGAACTGGACCATGTGAAACATTTCCCAGGCCACACATGACCTCTGCGTCTCTCTTCAGGTTCCATACTTCGAGTGGCTTGAGTTGAAGACAGATTGGCAGCGAGTGTCCTATCTGAAGGATAAGATCGGGAAGGCTGTAGCCGAAGACATGGCTAAGTGAGCTTCTGGACTGCAGCACATCCACAGACCAAAGCAGAACTTCAGAAACAAACAGCAGGGAAAATAAATTTGGCCACAGAGTTGTTTAGATCCAACCAGAGAACGAAGATCATAAAACATTAGTTTATTCACCCATAATAAATGTTCATGGACACTGATCTTCAGGATCTTCATGCTGAAATTATATAATACTGAACACTCTTCTTAACTCATCGCTAATTATAATTATGATGCCATAAAATGATTTATTATGAGTACCAGAGGTCCCAAGGGTTTCAAGGTATGATTAGCATTCTGTATACTGCTGTGTGAAAATCTGATATCCAGCTCATGTCAGTTTTTTCAGGTGTATACATCTTTACCTGGTCATTATACAGATTAATCCTGGTTGTGTCCTTTACTTTGATTTTTGTATGTATATACATAAGAAGAATAAATTCAGCTTCAAGCATCATACTCCAATAAACAGACTTTATACTTGTTATAATAACCAGCCAGACAAAACAATCAGTTCTAAAAACTGTAAAGGATGTCTCCTTGGAGAACTCTCATTCCACGAATAATAAACTCCCACTTACCAGTTGTGATGTGGTTGCCTAGACAACAGGATAGGGCTTTCCTTGTTGCCAAGGAGACAGTCGATGAGGCTGCTTAAAACTGAATGGGGTGTGCTCAGATCTAAGAGTTTGAAACATTTAAAAACATGTTTGTTTGTTTTTTAGACATGAAATGTATGATTCAGTCATCATTGTGAAGGACAGCATATGGACAGAATAAAATGTTATTTAAACTATTGTATTTGGTTTATATCTGGGTATTTGTGATTATGAATCAGCAAACAGGATATATATTCAGATGCTTACTGAGCATGGCAAATTAATTGTGGGGGGGAGTTTAGGAGATTGGATTAAAGTAACAAGGATGTTAACAGTTAATGGATGGAGATCGTTTGAATTTGGAGTTAATCAAATTTAAATATTTGGCCCTGAACAATTTTATTTTCATTGAGATTTTATCACTAAAGGAGTGATAAATACAAATTAATATACACAGAAATCAACACTGAGAGGCCAAGCAAAAGTAAGGAGCTAAGCAAGCATCAGAGCATGACCTACCTTATTGCTGGCATGGACTGAAGATGATCCGAGTCGAATGTGGTGAAAATCAGACGAACAGTCCGAAAAGCAAAAATATGCATTTTTCAAATCTCGCGAGCACTAGGTGGCGCTGTTCTGAAACTGTGCAGGTACCCACAAGTCATGAGGGCTAGTATGACATATTCTAAGAGTGGTCTGAATATGCTAAAGCCTTTCTGAGACATATCGTCGCATCCATTTCAGCATGCTCGAATTCATTTGCACATTATTCGAGAATGGTTTGACTAATCAACTTGAATTGAATTTGTCAGCATGGTCTGAAGATGATCTGATTCGATTTTGGTGAAAATTGGACAAACTGTGTAGGAGGAATTCGAAAAAGTAGTATTTTCAGAAAATTCAAAATGGCGGATTAATTTTCACTATGGAAAATCATGTCTTATGGTGCATTTGACCTGACATGAGCCAAGAAATAAGAGGGGAGGAAATATATTTTTTTCTAGCCCTTATGGTTCAAAAGTTATTAGCATAAAAATGAGTGCAATTTTGAGCTATTGGTGGCGTTAGAGGGTTTGAGACAGCAACTAAAAATTTGCTGTGGTAACATTTCAAACTGTCCCCTATCTGTGTGCCAAAGTTCATAAGTTTCATAACTATGGGCTGCTATAGACTCAATAGCAGCAGCAGAAGAAGAAGAAGAACACTAACAATTAGAATAGGTGTCTACGCACCTGCCGTGCTTGTCCCCTAATTATAGATAATTGTAATACAATACTTGTGTTATGACTTTGAGTACCAACATAAAGTAACATCTGATGTATTTTGTGCTTTAAATTCAGTTCTCTACTCCTGGATGGGTAAGATTTTAAGAAACTGAAAATTTCATACAATAATACATCGATTCAAACAATTTTTATTTATATAGCACCTTTACAGTAGACATTGTCACAAATTTAGGGCAAAGGAGAGGAAAAGGAAATGAAAGACAACATATAGGTTAACTTATTAGAGCAAGCACATATAAACTTATTATTTGAATTACAGCTGGCACAACAGTCAGAGATGCTGTTATAGAAACTTAATCAACAACTTCTGACCAATCAGATTTGACAATTCAACAGTGCTGTGGTTTAATTCATTGTAAACTTCTTTTTCAATACATAGAGTCCCAGGATATAGACCAATGAACTGAAGTGTTTAGTTTGTTATGATTGGGTTTAACAACTGGTAAACATGAAATCTATGATTTTTTATTTATTTATTTATTTTATTTTTTTCAAAGCAACTACAAATGACTTTCTTGAAGTCTTGGTCTTCAAGGCAGCAGCACTTACTATTTAGATACAATAACAATTTTAGTACATAATCTATTTTTTTTTTTAATTGCCTAATATTTGGTAGGAAATTAATCCAATTAATAAAATATATTAATATTTAGAATCTGTCTGTATTCAAGCCGTTATATTTAATATCCTGATTTTAATATTTTATAAGGGGAAAATGCTATTCTTTGTAATACAGCCATTTCTGTAGTGTAACCTTCAACAGTGACAATAAAAATCTAAAATATATATAATTTAATGGAAAATGCTATATTTCACCAACTACTTAAAATTGTGTGTGAATGTTGAATTTATTCCAGGTCTTTCCCCTATGTCTGTAAGGAGTGACTTATAGACATAGACAAAAAATAATTGTGACTATAAAGAAACAACTTGTGTTGTAGTATTGTACATGTTTTGCATTTTATTTATTTGTATGTTTGTTTGTTTATTTGTTTAACTTATGTACTTCAGCCTTTACAAAGATCTGGCGCCTTCTCTCTCCTCTGTACAGCCACCTTCTTGCAAGGTCGTAGGAGAGGCCACATCATGCCACATCATCAGACCCCTCACATGTTGAAAAGGATCTCTTCACCATCCTCATCCACTCTGTCTTTCTTTCTCTCCAGGGTTCATCTGAAATCTGCTTAGCACAGCCACTTAATGAAAGTCCTTACATCAGACAGACACAAGTGGGACAAAAGGATGGATTACTTAAATCCATTAAAGTGTATTGTATGCCATGGCAACCTAAACAAAAAGCAAAACACATCATTAGCCTGTATTGCTTTTGGCGTGATCAGAGAGGACCAAATTATTTTTTTAAACAATCTTTTGAATAAAACATGTACTTTTTCCATATGAATGTGTGTACATGATCACGTTTTCAGATATCCCGAATCAAATTTTGCTACTTTGGACCTTTTTAAAAAAATAATATTGATATTTTCTCCATTTAATCAAAGATTCTGATTATTCATCATCCATTCATTCATTCATCATCAGGGTCGTGATAAAGTCAGCACCTATACCAGGAACACTGGATGTGAAGCAGGACTATAATTGTAATCATTCTCACCTAGGGGCAATTTGGCATAGCTAATCCACCTTCCAGCATGTTTTTGGGAGGTGGTTTATGTTCTGTTTGGTTTAAATGGGTTTTACTTTGGCATAAAAGTGGAAAATGCCATTCTTGAAGGAAGCTGTGTTTTGTTTTTGTTTTTTTTGTCTTTCTAAATTACTGTATAGTCAGGTTACAATAATATTATGCAGTTGAGTATTGTATAATAGACTTTCACACCAGAACCCAAAAATATTGTCTGTATTGCTTATACCTAAACTGCCAGACAAAGGTTGCCCATATATATATATATATATATATATGAGGGATATATATCATATATATATATATATATCAGTATCTCACAAAAGTGAGTATACCCCTCACATTTTTGTAAATATTTGATTATATCTTTTCATGTGACAACACTGA
>JANDJT010000131.1:14611253-14634124 GCA_024331685.1 Stegophilus panzeri | reverse complement strand
GTACACTCACTACTTTACATTGTAGCAAAGTGTCATTTCTTCAGTTTTGTCACATGAAAAGATATAATCAAATATTTACAAAAATGTGAGGGGTGTACTCACTTTTGTGAGATAGTGTATGTGTGTGTGTATATATATATATATATATGTAATTTAACATTCTGCACTTACACTGGCTCTTACACCTCTACTCTACGCATTCTGCTTCTCTAGAACTCAATTATAAATCTTGTATGGTAGCACTACTTGTATTGTTCTCCACTTCATATATCTCTTTGCTTGTATTTCCTTGTATTTGTAAGTCGCTTTGGATAAAAGCATCTGCTAAATGAATAAATGTTAATTAATAACTATTTCAACACTGGTGTGATCAGCTGGGTCACGAATGACGATGATGGCTCTAGTTGAGACCTTTTATGGGAACAAATAAGCACAATTACAGTCAGGTCCATAAGTATTTGGACAGTGACACAATTTTAATATCTGTGCACCATCACAATGAATTTAAATGAAACAATCAAGATGTGATTGAAGTGTGGACTTTCAGCTTTAATTCAAAGGGATTAACAAAAAATATTGCATTAACCATTTAGGAATTACAGCCATTTTTTTTACAGAGTCCCTCCATTTTCATAGAATTGTGCGAGAGAGAGGATTTTCACTGATGTGCAGGAAACTGCAGTCGTTAAAATGGTCATCAAAAACAATGGAATAAAACTTATTGAACCATATTGCATCATGTCTGATTTATTCCTATAATATGTACTGCAGTAAATTCTAAACAGTAGACATTTTTGTTTTTCAGAAAAAAAAACAAAAACATTGTGTTGTTAGCATTTTTAGGTCATTGTTTTATGAGTGACAAAGTGTTTTGGTAGTTTTAGTGCATTTTGGGTGTGAAATGAACTGCTTTGCCAAGCTGAAAGTTGGTTAGGAGAACTGTGCGAAGACGAGTTTTGAAAAAGTGACCTAAGTATTGAGAAATGGGTCCTACCAATTGTAAAAACAAAACAAAAAAACACTGTAATACAGCTGTCACTCTTCTCAGTTGATGTAATGTTGAGCCTGCATGTGACCATGCTCACTGTGTGCTTATCTGTGTGTGTGCTCAATCTATCACATTGCTAATTGACTTAGCACTGTGGAGAATTCAGATCAGGCATGTTAGGTGATAATCAATATTGCATTACAAATCAGGGTGCAAGTTGTTTGGGCAAGCCTATACATGTAATACAGTTAAGTAAGTGTGTGTGTGTGTGAGAGAGAGAGAGAGAGAGAGGAGGTCTAGGGACTTTCCAGGAAAACTGGAACAAGGCTTTGGAACAGAATGCTTGGCAGCTCTGCAGAATTTCTCTAGAAAAGAAAGTGAAAGAGAGGGAGTGAAAAGTAGTCTCTAAGAAAATCCCATAACCTTGGCAGCATTGGGATTTTCCGCATACGCTGTTTCTTTTCAAAAATGCTGTGAATGTTTTACACAGCTCAGTTGCTGTGGAAACATAGAGAATGGATCTGTGCTACAGCATCCCACTGCACTGAGGAAAAGATATATTCTGCCCTAATTTAGGTGGCAGGTGTTTTAAAGAAATAACATCACTTTTTTTAGTGAGCTATGAGCTCAGACATTAGCACCAGTGATGGCTGGTCATGATATTAGATGGGAGGGCTAAAATCTAATATACAGTCAGGTTCATAAGTATTTGGACAGTGACACACTTTTTGTAATCTTGTCTATGTACACCAACACAATGGATTTGAAATGCAATCAAGATGTGCTTGAAGTGTAGCTTTAATTCAAGGGGTGTAACAAAAATATTGCATTAGCCATTAAGGGATTACAGCCTTTTTTTTTTTTTTTTTTTTTTTTTACATAGTCCCTCCATGACAATTTAAGGAGATAAAAGGTCCGGAATTGATTCCAAGTGTTGCATTTAGTAGCTGTACATGGGAACTCTCAATATGCGGTCCAAAGAGGTGTCGATGCAAGTGAAAGAGGCCATCATTAGGCTGAAAAAAACAAAACAGACCTATCAGAGAGATAGAAACTTTAGGAATGGCCAAATAAACAATTTGGTTCATTCTTAAAAAGAAGGAATGCACTGGCGAGCTCAGCAACACCAAAAGGCCTGGAAGACAAATAAAGTGGATGATCACAGAATTCTTTCCTTGTTGAAGAAAAACCCTTCACAACATCTAGCCAAGTCAAGAACACTCTGGAAGAGGTAGGAGTATCATTGTCAAAGTCTACAATCAAGAGACACCTTAATGAATGTAAATACGGTCTACCTCAAGAAGCAAACCACTGGTAACACTCAGGAACAGTAAGGCCAGATTTGATTTTGCTAGAAAACATCAAAAAAAAAAAAAAAAAAAAAAAAATTAAAAAAAAGACTGCCCAGTTCTGGAACAAGATTCTATGGACAGATGAAACCAAGATTAATTTCTACCAGAATGATGGGATGAGAAGAGTATGGCGAAGGAAAGGAAGGGCTCATGATCCAAAGATGGAATTAGATCACTGGTTTTTATTGATGATGTAACTGCTGATAGAAGTAGCAGGATGAATACTGAAGCGTATAGACCTATACGTTCTGCTTAAATACAGTCAAATGCTGTAAAACTGATAGGACAACACTTGATGGATAATGACCCAAAACATACCACAAAAGCAACCCAAGAGCTTCTTAATGCAAAGAAATGTAATGTTCTTAAATGGCCGAGTGAAGTCACCTGACCTCAACCAAATTGAGCATGCTTTTCACTTACTGAAGAAAAAACTGAAGGCAGAAAGATCCACAATCAAGCATAAATAATAAAGGTCTGGCAAAGCATCTCAAGGGAGGAAACTCAGCATTTGGTGATGTCCATGGTGTTCACTGACTGCAAAGGATCATCCAAGTATTAAAAAGAATCCTTATATTGATAATTATGTTAATTTGTCCAATTACTTTTGAGCCTGTGAAAATGGAGGGACTCTCTAAAAAATGCCTGTAATTCATAAACAGTAAATGCAATATTTTTTGTTAAATCCTGTGAATTAAAGCTGAACGTCTACACTTCAATCACATCTTGATTGGTTCATTTAAATCCATTTTTGTCACTGTCAATATGTCACTGTCCAAATACTTATGGACCCAGCTGTATGTTGATATTTTGATATCAAAACTATTAAGGCTGATTAATGCATAAGATCATAAAGTTTCTGAATGCATAATAAGAATGACGTGGGGCAAACTATAACACTCACACTAAAAAAGAAATAGGCAGCTGCATTCATCATTTTTTTCCCTAAGTATTTCAAGTTCAACTGGGTTCATGAGAAAATCTATAACTTTCATAAGCATACAATTCTGTCGTCTGTCCTTTGGCTGGACAAATGCATTTTGGTGTTGAAAAAAATCAGATGTGCCTTCTCAATCACTGCTGATAATGTGTTACGGAAGTGTCTGAAAAATATCAGCCCAAATGAAGATCGAATCTAGGGGGCGTGTCACTCTGTGTAATCACCTGACATGACTGTCACTGATCAACCCAGTCTCACAAAAATAAAAAAAAATGATCGCATGCTACTTATTTGCAGCACCTTCTCTACGATGAATATCAACGTACTGTCACAAGCATACGTTGTATATCAATGTATCAAACTTTCACATGAATGCTACATTCTACACCAACATAAAAAGTGGTCAAATGATTTATTACATATCGATCCAAACAAGCTTAGTAGAAAATAGCATACAGAGTAATCTGAGTAATTGTATGTTTGATACATCGATATGCAACATATGCTTGTGACATACTGTTGATATTCCTCGTATAGTAGGTGCTGCAAATAAGCTCCAGCCTCACGTTTACCATTCTGTGTACTTTTCTTACGACCACTGGTGGTGCTGTTGTGCTTGGTTTAATAAAAGTCTCAAATAATCCACCTTCAAAGATATATTAACAACAAATAATCTAATGTATTTGTTTTTATTTTTGAAAAAACACTACCGATAGGGCTGTAAACCTTGCTAGACTATTAAGGTAGTTACACATATGATATGTGTATAATATGAATTCTTTTTTACGCACCAGTTGTCTGCTGCTGTTTAATGATATTTTATTTATAATCAATTCTAAATAATTATTAATTTATATTAATTTATAATTGATAATAATCGATTTATGCGAATATTCATTGGTTTTTAAATTGATGCATCTGTCCAAATCATCTGATCTTTACACCCCTAACTAACTAAACTACTAGCTCTAAACCTAAACCTCCCTCTTTCTTTCACTATTGTTTTTCCAAGAGTAAGAATATAAACAGTTTTCCAAGAGGAAAGCTTGTGTGTAACACTGTGACCACATTCATCATTTTTCACTGTGTCCTCCAGCAAGACAGCAGCCTACATACAAAGTAGAAATTTGCTGACATCATCCTCAAACATCCACTTGCTTAAACGAGCAAAAAGGGGTGGAAGACTGAGTGATAGAACAACAGAGAAGAGGAGGAAGAGGAGGTGGTAGAATAGGAAAGCAGAGGATATGCAACAAAAAAAGACAAGGAGGGTGAGTGGAGAGAGACAGAGCAAGGGAGGGTGATAGAGGATGAGGTGGAAGTTCTGAGACCGCAGGTGGAAAGGGAAAGGGAGGGAGAGGGAGAGAGAGAGAGGAAGAGAGAGAAAAAGAGAGAAGGAGAGGGGTTGGGCTGAGGACTCGCTGCAATCAGGGAGAGCACTGCAGCTCTCTCTCAGATTCCACCCAACCTTCTGCAGCCTCTCTCTCTCTTTCTCTCGCTCTCTCCCACACACAAACACATTCAGCAGCAGAGCATCTCAGCAACACATCCTGCACTCATTCGCTGCCTCCTGAGCTCCAGTCCTCCATTTCTAACAAGTGCGTCAGAGGCTGGGTAAGGATCAACATGCCTGGGGATACACAAGGCTTGCTGGACACGGATGCAGAGCTACCAGGTGAGACACACAAGACAACATTAGGAGGGAAAGAGAAAGAAAGCAATATATTTATAGAATGTGTGCAGTATTCAACATAAAACCAGTGAGAGTTTGGGATGATGGTAGTGTTTGTCAAAGTCTGCAGCTTTTAATATAAAATAAACTATGTGAGCAAAGAGAGAGAAATATGATAAGGATGTGTGGATGCTTTCAGAAGGACCTGTGCCGTTTTCTGGACAAAATAAGAAAGAGAGAGAGAGAGAGAGAGACTGAGTGGGAGAGAGAGAGAGAGAGAGAGAGAGAGAGAGAGAGAGAGAGATTGGGTTTGGCCGCACCCTGAAACAGCATCAGCATTGTCCCAAACGAGATGCTGTAATACATCCAGAGCATGACACAGCATCACTGAGGACCCCTCAGTTGACAAACAAGTGGCCGAGACAAATGCCTGCTCAAAAATTTGATGTAAATGAATAATTCTGTCTTTTGGATCATAAAGATTTGGGCAATACAGCACCAATAATGTCTTTAATAGCACTGCAATTATTGCCTTACGTTGTTGCTACAGTATGATAGAAGGGGAATATATTTATATAATAATTTATATACTCTAGTATAGCAAAGATGCTAAAAAATATTATCTATATTATGCTACTGCTATTATATATTACAAAATTATGGTCTCTGATCATTGATATAAATATGTGGAAAATATATACTTTGTATAAACTATAGTTACATAACTAAAACGCTAGACTTGTAATGAGCCATACATGATGTTTATCATCATGAGATTCTTGTGTTGCAGTAAAAACAAAGAAGTGCCTTCTGATAGCAGCCATACTTGACGTCAGATGCTGAAACGTCTTTATGAGTACCGGGTAATTATAGAGCGATCGAAATATGGCAAAACACAAGTGTGTGAGTGTGTGAGGTGGCCTAAAAAATCTCTCATGTGCCAGTGTGTCGCCACTATCTTTAGTGTACTGAGCAAATTAGATGAGATGAGCAGAAAGTCCTCAGTGGAATCATGCAGGCTACAGATTAATGCATAGCACTAGTACATGTTCAGAGGTTCTTTAATGCGATGGTTTCAATAATCAATCAGAAATCAATAATTAGAAAAGAAATGAACAATACTAAAAATAGCAGCTTCTCTCTATTGTCTTGTCTATGAAAACAGTTTCTACTGCGTTCATACTGACACTTGGGAATCCTTTCAGCTTCATATTTCATTCAAGGTAACAAGATCTAACTGCACATCAAATAATTATATTACATTGATAAGACAAAAAAGGAAAGGCACTTTTTGGGGGACTTGAAAGGACCATTTAAAAATTATAGACAATCTAGAGTGCATTTGGATTGACAAATACCACGTAAATGGATCTTAGCTGCTTTTGTTTGACCTTCTCTTAATCTATCTTGTCTTACTACGTCACACACTGAGTTCAGGACACGTCAAACAGTAGGGACAAAGATAACTATGGGTTAATCTGGAAGCTGTCTGGGGTGGCAGTGTATGCTGGGCATGAATGCTTTTGGCCAATTCTAACTGAACGTCCAAAAATGTTGTCAAAAATAAATCATTGTATCTTAATCAGCTATTGTAAAGTGAATATTGCAGACAGGAGCACTAAGATGACATCGGCCAAACACAAACATGGAGAAACAGGCTTATGTCACCCTTTATTGCATATTTTTGTTATCAATACATTGCTTTTTTTTTATATTTAGGCAATATTCATTTCTGGAGTGCGAATTTAAAATTTATTTTAAACCCAGACGACTGGAATCCACTCTAATGTGGTCTCACTGTAGGGATTCAATTAGTCCTCCTCCTTCTATAAACCTATTAGTGTGTGTTTTATTCTTGGTACCACACATGCATTAGGACTAAGGAGCTGTAAAATATAAATGTGACCATACACTGATTAATAATTCAGTTCAAACAGGCAGGAACAGTGGAATCTGAATATGAGGTAACTCTATCTTAATATTTTGATTCTTGGTGTGCAAGAGTCTGAATAATTTTTAAAAGAGCACTTGTAATATTTTATTTGTAAGTATTGTTTATACTTAGCAGGGGCGGCTCATCATCTTTCAAAGATTAAAAAAAATAAATTCAAGTTTCTTTTTGGCATCAGATTATTGGCTGTTAACAAATATCTTAAGGTGGATTTTTGTGGAACCAAGCACAACAGAATCCCAAATTGTCATAAGTTAAATACACAGAACAGTGTGAAGAAGTGAGGCTTGGGCTGTCCGAGTCACGTCACGTCAAAATGAAATGCTCCCTAGCTTTGATCTCAGTTTGGACTAATATTTTTCAGCCTGCTTTGCTGACAAATCTGTAACACGCCATAAGCACTGATTAAGAAATTGCATGTGAAATAGAATTGTATTCATTAAGATGGATTATTTATGGATCTATCCTTTTTTCCCCAAAATGTGTTTGAAGGAAAACTTAAAGTAGATAGATTAAGCACATATTATTCCATCTAAGTTCAAGTTACACAAAAAAAGGGTTACAACGTCTCTGTTTACTCTGTTTGGTATTCGTAGGAAACACAGCATGAAGCCAGTAGAGATGTACAGACTTTGAAACACTTTTAAAAAAATTTGAAAACACAAATACAACTGCCTTTCAGTCTTTTCAGTGTGTTTGTGTGTGTAATAGTCCCACAGCAGCCCAACACTAATACAGTCTCTTTGTTGAGATATTGATAGATATTAGAGTTTCTCCCTCCCACCTAATTTCACTACCAGCTGTCACTTATATTGAGTACACAAAAACAGAGAATGTTTTCAGGGTGTGCTGAGACTGTTACTGCAACATAGAAACATTTGTGGTAGTAAGAGAAATTCATAGGAATGTTTCTATGACTTTAGTTTTTGTCTTACTGAGGGCGTTCTCTGTTGCTGTACCTTTATTGGCTGCATATTCTCCCCAAATTGGTCGCCTACTAAATCCTACCCACCAGCCAGCTTTCCCTTGTGAGAGCTACCAAAAAGGGAGGGTGAATACTAGCACGTGCTTCTTCCAAGCCAGCCAATCACAATGCAACTGCTGCTCATTCTGCGTCAAATGACAGCATATAACGCTCAGTGGAAAGTGTTATCTGCCTCTTCCACATAAATGAGCTCATGAATGAGTGTCGCTGTGGTTGACAGGGGAGAGAGTGTATGTACACCTACACAGCAATAAATGTATAAGTAATTCTGTAGAGGTTACTAGAAATTGAACTGTATTACCAACAATGCAATACAACTGAAATGGGTGGGTTTTTTAATGGCCTCTTTTTATCCACTATCCAGAGGATACTTGCACAAAAGGCAGTTATGAGTATGACTAAGCAAGAAATCTCAGATTGCTCAGTCACTGCACCACTGAAAGTCAGAGTGTGCAGGTGCAAGAGGATTTTTATTGGGGGGTTAATGCTGACTGTAGTTCTAATATTTATGTTCATGCCTGTGGATATAAACAGAAGTAATGTTTTATTTAGTGTCTTACACCTTCTGCACATACTGTTTTGTAAACCGCAGGGGTTTGCTAGGGAAGGGCATTCAAGAAAGAGGTCATGCATACAGAGAGAGAGAGAGAGAGAGAGAGAGACTGCTGCATCTGTTGGTGCACTCCTGGAGCAAATGTACCTCTACCTCAATATCACTAGCACATTGCAGGACCTCTCTGTGGTTTTGTGAAAGCAAGAAGTCTTTTCTTTCTTTCATTCTTTCTCTCTCTCTGACACAAGCACACACAAAATCTGGCAACAATACTGTGCTGTTTTTCATGCTACCCCATAACAGTTGCTCCGTGTGTCGGGTGTGACAGGATGATGTAATCATTTCGCATCATGACTAAGCACAACAAACCACCCACAGCAAAACATACGTATACACATGGCAGAGCTATGGCACTGTCTACTACACACACACACACACACACACACGCACGCACGCGCACACACACACACACACACACACACACACACACACACACACACACACAGAGGCTGGGAAAAACACAAAGCAACTACATCTGAATTACCACACAAAAAGCCCAAAAATGTTGGTGGTATATGACAGAAATGTATTTGTTTGCGGCCATCTTTTCCCTTGGGTCCTCTTGATTTCCCAACTTTCCTTATTTGAGAAAAAAAAACACATAAAAACTATGAACAGCCTTTGATTCTAATTTCAGAGTATTGTGTAAGTGTATAGTTCCCACTATAACAGAAATGGTTCTGTAGATACACTGTCTGCACTTACATGTTCCCTTTGTTTTTACAGAAGTTGATTAGATATAATTTCGATTATTCGTTTTAAAATAAGATCTTGTCAACCTCTGATTATTTATAAACTAGCCCAGAAAAATACCGCCTGCAGACATGCTTCTTCTAGCCTGACCTTGTTGCAAATCTATCCCAGATTTGTGTAAAAAACTGCAACCCTGGCAACCGCACATGGAGTAGTTGCTCATGAGTGTCCATATTTGTGTACCATATACTCTAAATACTGCACAATCATCCAGGTATATGCATGCTCTTATGATATGTTGACCAATGCCATTGAGCCAAACACCTGCCATCTTTACATTACTTAATGTTAATGTGTAATGTTTAATTATTAATGTTGCTTAAATATTCAGCCAGTTGTGTGATCTGCAGCTTGTTTTTGGATACCTAATGGGTTTGCACATAAACAAAACCATTTGTGGGAATGTTAGAATGCCTTCAGCAGACCTCAACACAGCTGAACATTTATGGGAGATTTTGGAGCATCGTGTCAGACAGAGCTCCCCACCATCATCATCAGAGGCTTGTATAATTTATACCAAGGTGCACTGAAGCTATGTTGTAGGTTTGTGGTATCCCAACACCTTACTACGCCACTTTATGTTGGTTTTTCCATCTGTATATGCATATACATTGTGTATACATTGTGTGTGTGTGTGTGTGTGTGTGTGTGTATGTATGCATGCGTGTATGTGTATGCGTGTGTGTGTGTGTGTGTGTGTGTGTGTGTGTGTGTGTGTGTGTCTGCATGACTATTCTGCTGACAGTAAATTAGTTTCCTCCTTTTACTGTCAGTGCTGTCAGTCTAAGTTTGCCTTGCAGGCAGAATAGGGAATTACTTCCATGAGACCGTTACTCAACAGGCATTCAAAATGCTGCTTCTCACTATCTAACCAAGCTCCTTACACCATCACTAGCCTCTCTAGAGTGATGAGATAAGTCAAATAGTCCTCTTTGGAAATTCTCTCTTCAAAGCTGCTGGTATGTAGCACAAATTTAAAGAGACACTCTTGCATGTTGGGCTATTCTCAACCTGGACCAAAACTGGAAAATATTATGTAGAGTTTATCAATGCTACTTCACTATTCAGCTGATAAAATAGTTTAATGATCTATTTGATTTAAAAAGTAAGGGTCTTGAGACTTTTCAAGTTGCTAAATCCAATTACAAATTCAAGTCAAGTCATGGATGTTAAAATTTAAGTTTAAAAAGTTTTCTTTTTTTGTATAGACTGAAATCATTTATAAAAATTTTAAATCATGCAACATGAGTCCATATGGCTGTTAATAAAATATATAGTTAGAGTCCATATGACTGTTAATAAAATATATAGTTATTTTAAGTGCTATATTTGATACTTGGTTTTGTCTAAATGTGGAGATGGAGGACTAAATTTGGTTGTCAAAGTTGATTTGTTGATTTCATGATGCATTCATTCATAAACTGATTGATAGAATAAGAAACTCACTAAGTCAACAAAGTCTTTGCCATTTACTATTGATTTTTTAGTTTATTAAATGCTACCCAAACCACTTCAGCCAAACTGATTTTTTGCCAATTCTAACTGAACGTCCATGTCCAAATGTTGTCAAAAGTATATCATTGTGTCCCAATCAGCTACTGTAAAGTGAATATTGCAAAGAAGAGCACTAAGATGGCATCGGCCAAACACAAACATTGAGAAAAAGGTTTACATCACCCCTTATAGCATATTTTCTTTATCAATACATTCCTTTTTTTGTAATATTTAGGCAATATTTATTTCTGGAGTGCAAATTCAAAATTTATTTTAAAACTAGACGGCTGAAATCCACTATAATGTGGTCTCAATATAGGGATTCAATTAGTGCTCCTCCTACTATAAACTTATTCATTCACAAACTAATTGAAAGGATAAGGAAATCACTAAGTCTACAGAATCTTTGCTATTTTTATTTACTATTGATTTTTTAGGTTTATTAAATGCTACCCAAACCACTCCAGCCAAACTACTTCAGTGTAGATGACCTTTTCATGTAATATACTGAATATTTTATGTGACATTTTGATGACCTACTGAGTAGGCATTCATGTCTGCAGTATCAGGAAGTAATATAAATGTACAACACCACAAGTAGTTCACCTAAAGGTCATTGTTTTCCCTTTACACAAAATAATTTATTTTTGATTTACTGAAGAAGGCACTCAAAGTTGTTGCTTAAATATTTCCTAAATTTCTTATCACCCTCTTTTTCAGATTTGTCGAGGCAAACCTCAAGCTCCACAGCCTCTACTCCAACTGACAGTGCCTCCAGCCCATCTCCAAGCACTCCACCCAAGCTCTCCCCACAATGTACTTCTCCATTTGGACCTCGCTTGGTCATGTCTAAACCAAACACTTCCACTCGACCTCAACCAGAGGGTGCCAGCTTTGAATCAGATGGGCGCACAGTAGGCCGGCTAACAGGGCGGTTTGGAAGAGTTGGATGCAGACGGGGGCCAGTGAAAATGGAGAGGATTAAAGTTCTAACTGGAGCTGAAGTGGAGAGTGACTACCAAGAACCTGAGTCCATGGATGCAAGGGTTGTTATGGGACAAGAAGCATTACTGAAAAACCTGGAGACACAGATTGGTGTGCCTACAGACAAAAAGACAAGTAAAGAATCATCACAGATTGGTGTGCCTACAGACAAAAAGACAAGTAAAGAATCATCCAGTTCAGAACCCCCTCACTCAGATACTTCTACTCTTCTGGTGGAGAGACAGATTAGGGTAGAGGAGAAAATTAAACTTGATACTGGTCAAGAGATTGAAAAATCTGAACAGGTTAAGCCCCCTGAACAAGAGAGAAGTTTAGATCAGCTACTTGAATGCCCAATTCTAGAACCCAAATCAGTAGATACTGGGCTGACTGAAAGCAGCACCTTTTTCCCAGATGATGAAGGAGATACACTGTCTCTATCTCAGGGTGAAGTGCCTTCCTTGTCCTTCTCCGAGCCCTCCTACCCAGTTGATCCTCAACGCATTGGTGTCCTTCCTGGACTCGACCCAGATCGTTATTACACAGCCCCTTCCACCCCAATTAAGATGGCCTATTGCTCACATCTTAAACAACAATGGCAACCAAGCAGTCCAAGCACAGGTCCTGGTTCACCAACAGATGAGTCCGATCTGTGCTCCCCTCCAACTTCTCCATCTGGATCCTATGTTACTGCTGAAGGTGGCAGTTGGACCTCCTCCTACAATTCTGGCACTTCTCACTCCTGTTCACCTAATTTGACTGCTGAAGCTGAATTGCAAGAGGTCCCTGCCTGCTATGTGGGCTCTCTTTCTGAGATTGGGGATGAACTGGGAGATGACAGACTTGTGGCTGAAAGGGAGCACTGTCTGTGTAAACCTGTCATGCCAGAGTTGGCTGAGAGTGAGGAACATGATGAGGAAATGATAAAGAGAGAGACTTGTAGGCCTCACTGGGTGACAGAGAATGTTTCCCCACACAGGAGCAGCAGTGGTAGAACCACAGACCCAAAACATGAGGGAGGGGGATCCGAAGACACGCCAGTCCAGGTAGAAATTCCAAGATCCACTGACATATCACAGCCTTTGGATGATCCAGATCAGGAGCTAGAGCTGGACTTTAATGACTGTATCTCAGAGCACTTTGCCAAACATGATGCCCCTCTAAGCATTGAAGAAGACTTTCCTTTGGATCTGGCATGTTCTTCTCCTTTCAGTCACCAGCAGGCAGCAGCTTCAACCACTTTAGAGACAGGCAGTCTGACCCCTGCCACTTGTTCGTCAGAGATTTCAGACACTGATAATAACAGCTTGTATAGTGAGATGGGATCATCTGCTCTGTTCTTCCATGAGTGCTCCAGGGATGATGGACCTGGTGGAGAGGGGATGATTCCTGCATCGATGCTTCCGGTCCACGCCAGCTTGATATTCCAGGCAGATTCAATGGAAATAACATTATTCCCTACAGACGAGGAGCCAGAAAATGATGTTGATGCATATGCTGCTGGAGAGGAAGAGGGGGATGTGGATGAATATGATGATGAAGATGTAGATGTGGACATAAATGATGACAGTGATTTGGAACAGCAAGTTGAAGCCATAAAGATTGGAGCAAGGGGTGTTGATGATCCAAATGAAGAGGATACCTCTGCCTCTTTCCTAAATTCACTTTCTGAGAACTCAATTAACGATGGAGTAGATGAGTCATTTGCTTATCAGGATGACACAGAAGAGTCAATTGATTCCACCTCTTGTAATGGAGATGAAGATGACCACCTGCACAGCATAGAGAGACATGCTGAGCTTGCACAGCAATTTACTGCACAAGATGATCATGTGCAGTCAGAAAGCCATGCACGATCAGAATCCTCTGGAAGTGAAAGTGAAATGGAGATTTCCTCTGGATCTTCTGGGCCATCAAATTCATTAGTTCAGCAACATATGGCAGTCTGCACAGCACATGCTGAAGACATAAGCATACCTAATTTAAAGGCTGAATGTGCAAAGAGAATAGATTCCTCAAGCGATATTAGGAAACAAAGTGAAGAGAATAAACAGAGCACAGATCTCAAAAATGCAGAAGAAACAGACAATGCATGCAGTGCGGTGTCTCAACAAAGTGTTCATACACCAATTCAAGGCTCAGAAAATCAGACAAGCTCAGCAGAACTAGGTGAAGTATCAGAAACATACACTAAACCAGTCCTTTGTGTGCTTGGTGCCACAGCAGCAGGCATAGCTAATAAGATAAATATTCAGGATGATAAAGATCTAGATCAGAAAAATGGAAATAACTCTGAATTCATGAATACCTCACTCCAGCTTGATGAGACAGCAACCAATGATCTCAACAAGGGAGTCCCTTTGTTGTCCTATCCTAAAGATGATTGTAGCCCCACAAACATTCCAGTTTGTGCCTATCCCGAACTGTCTGAAGTACCAGATAACTTAACTCCTGCTGATATTTCCCCAACTGAACAGTCTCTTGACCAAGACAACCTGACCGAAAATCAACATAGCACAGATGATATAAGTGTTGGCTCGCTAAATATGTCCTCTTCTACTTACAGCATTGCCATCTCACCAAAGAAAGAGAACTCCCAAAGTAGCATAAAAGAAAAGAGTGTTTCTTCTGAAGAATGGACTCCAGATGAGCCCTTGTCTTTAGATGCATGCTGTGACTTTAGGCCAGAGAATTTGCTTATGTGTGAGATAGCTGGATCACTGCACAATAAGGGGCTATCTGTAACTCCCAATATTTCTGCTCAAGATAACATCATGGGTGACCTTGAGGACAACAACAGCTACTGTGACTTGCCAGAAAAGATGGCAAATAATGAGACTGCTATGCTGGAGTCAAATCTGTCCACTTGGAAATCCATTGAGGACCTTTCAGAGGCAGGAGGGGGTGAGGATGATGCAAACAACCTCCAGAATCCAGACAATAATGCACTTATACAATGCCATCCGGAAAATATTCAGGAAATCACATGGAACAACCCAGAAAAGAGCTGTTCACCGAGTATCCCAGCTGCACAATTAACGTGTATACCATTAAATATCCTTTCACACGATGAGAAAGATGAGAAAGACCAGACCACTGACACAGAGTTTAACATTCCTG
Organism: Stegophilus panzeri; assembly: GCA_024331685.1. NCBI lineage: Eukaryota > Metazoa > Chordata > Actinopteri > Siluriformes > Trichomycteridae > Stegophilus > Stegophilus panzeri. The sequence goes on along the minus strand of JANDJT010000131.1, from coordinate 14,619,272 downwards.
GGGAACCCACATCAAAAATATTTATAGATGTAAGCCCTGACATTTTGCCTAAACAAGGACCAGAAGTCCTGGAATCAGCTCAAGAACATGACGAAGCATCAGTTTTAGGTTCTACCACTTTGTACAAACAAAATGATCTCTGTGGGCCAATCACAACAAAGAAAATATCAGATAAATCAAGTGACATAAAAATTCATGAAACTTCTAAACAAATGGGCCTGGTAAATACTGATTCAATAGTCTTAGAAAACAAGCCTGTATTTAAACTGGCAGGGGGGTCATTTGGCAACTTTGAACACAAAAAGAAATCAAGTGAATCAAAACTTGCAATTTCCTCTTCTGACAAGTCTCTGATACACAAAGAGACAGCTACCTGCTCTAATAAGGGGGTTATAACTGGGGCATCAAATCTAGATACCATACAATTACAGTCTAACATTACAAAATATGAAAATCAGCTGAATTTTGGGCTTCAGCTGAATTGTAGTCAAGTGGCTGACAAACAAATTGAACCAAAGACTGAGAGAAGTGTATGTATTGCACTCAAGGAAAAAGAGGATAAGAAGGCTGTGGAATCACGCCCAAAAGAGGAGGCAAATGAAAATGTCAGAGAGAATACTAATGTTTTGGAACTGAGAAAAGAGAACACTGAAGTCTCACAGAAATCAAGTAAGACTGAAAGTGAAAATATAGAACTGAATACCACCATAGGTAACTGTGGTAGGGGAAACACTGTTTCAAATAGCATGATAACAAAGGAACCTGTCACCTTTGACAACAGCAAAACTATTGCTGCCCTGGAGAAAAAGCAAGACATCAAAAATAAAGACAGTAGACCTGAGACTGAAATAATTCAAACTTCTGCAAATGATGCATGTTTTCAGAGTAACACATATACTCCAGAAACTCAACAGCAAATACACACAAATGATGATAGAGGAGAGAAAAACAATCATCAAACACAAGTTCAACCCATATTCCACCCTGCAGTCTCCAGCTCCAATACTCTTGAGAGAAACCTCAATTTGACAGAATCAATGGGTTCTACTGACTCAAATGGGCTTTTGAGTGGCAATTCAGATCAGAAAGATGCACTTTATCATGGCACCTTAGAAGGACTGGAATCACACAAAAGCACACAAGATGCCAGTGATAACGATGTCAGGGCCTCCTTAACTGTTGTAGAAGAAGTTTCAGAACTCATCAGACATCCCGCTTCTTGCTCATCCACAGATGTGTTGGAGGAGGACCTTCCTGCACCTATACAAGAGTCCCAGTCTTCATTTAACAGTTCTCAAATACACAGTCTCATCACTCATACTGAAACAGGACTAAACAATAGATTGTATCAAGATGAATCACAGAGCCCTCTTCAAGTGATAAATATGGAACATCCAGATGTTGAGTCTGAGGAAGAATTAACGGTCTTACGTCCAATACAAGATACGCATCAAAATGTGAATGAGCAATCAGGCTCAAAGGCAAAGACTAGCAGACAAGTGAAACCTGAAGGTGTGTTGTATTTCAAATCACTGTTACTGTGCTATTGTTTATTAAACGTACAGAAGTGGTATTGTGTCAAATTAATTTCTGCATATGTATGGTTAAATGTGGAAAAATGTATGATTTTTATGGTTCTTTTAAGCAGTATGCATGGAACACAGACCAGAATCACCTAAAAGTCCCCAAACCCGCCCCACTCGATGTATAGGACACAGAGATAGTAGTCCTGCTCACAGAAAATCAAGCTCAAGCAACGAAAGAGAGATATTACCATGCATCACTTCTGCATTAAATTTCCCTGTGCAAACAAGACAAAATCCAACTGAAAAGCACAGTGATCACCAGGACGGGTGTTCAATCAACTACAGAACAAAGGCCTCTAAGGAACTGGATCTCTCCTTAAAAAATACCAGTATGTCTTCCTGACAGTCAACTGCAAGTCTGTCTTTATTGTCATTTTCAATAATCATGCCTATTCAACTTTAAGAGTATGAGGCACTCACACTAAATCTTTGATAAAAAAAAATAATAATAATAATAAAGTTTACTCTGTCTCCATCTCTATGTCTCAATTACAAAGTAGGCTCATGTAATGAAACAGACAGCGATGGATCAATTCCTGAGCTGGAAGAGCCGAACAGAAGCCTCTTGAAATCCTCAGAGCCGCAAGTACGTGTATAATTTGTGTTTATTCAGGAAAGCCATGTCCTGTTTTAAAATACAAAGAAATTGAGTGCAAAAGGAATACATTTACAACTAAATGTTTCTAATTTAATCTCTCTCAGATATCACATTCTGCAGCTGATGAGTCAGTGAGCAAAACTAAGCAGAGTCGAAGTGAGAAAAAGGCACGAAAGGTATGTGAGACCTTATTAATTAGCCTTGTACAAAGTTTCTAACACAATCATGCCTTCTCTTGCTCATTCAGCAAAAAAATAATAAATAATGTTTTTCTTTCTTGTTTTGGGTGTTTTCTCAAGGCTATGTCTAAGCTTGGCTTAAAACAGATTCATGGAGTTACACGGATTACAATCCGGAAGTCCAAGAATATCCTATTTGTTATTACTCGCCCAGATGTCTTCAAAAGCCCTGCATCAGATATCTACATAGTCTTTGGGGAGGCCAAGGTTAGCATTTTGATTAACTTTTGATCATTTGATCAACTTACTTTTATTTGAAGACATTGGACTATTAAGTTTAAGGGTGTTCAAATAAAATTTGTTACATAAAAGTCCTTGTGTACAAAGGTCCAGATAAGCAACTAACATTACAACATGTACATTTTAATGCTTAACAGTTATCGATAAGATTATGGCTATAAATAAGACCATTTAAAGTGTTTATGTTTTGTTTTATAGTAGTGCTTAACATTACCACGTTTGGAAGTGCCATAAACAGATGAGATATTTTGAATCTGACACAGAATAATCACATACTTCTCTGTCCAATCATCCTTAAATATTCTGTATTTGTCAACTTGTCAAGTAATTGGTTATATCAGAACAGAAGATCAGCCGTGCTGGTTCATGTTTAGAAAACTAGTCACTGAAATGCAGACAGTTGTTTTATTCATATGTTTATGAGTTCTGCTTCAAGCACTCAGATCAGTCCACTGAAATAATTTCCTGGGTCTGCATCCGGACTGCAGTCGCCAGTTGATGACCCCTGTACAATTTATTTTTGACAAGCACTAAGTATAGTGTAGGCTTGTATGAGAAACTTTAAATTTCTTTAAACTTTAAATTCATCAAAAAAAATTATTCCATTGCCTCTGTTACAGATTGAGGACCTGTCACAGCAAGTGCACAAGGCTGCAGCGGAGAAATTTAAGGTTCCCCTTGATCCTTCTCCTCTGACCCCTGACATCATGCCCAGTCTCACCATTAAAGAGGAGAGTGAGGAAGAAGAGGAGGTAGAGAGTTGATACTGTCTTTTTAATTGCTCTCTAGTAACTTGACTTTCATGAAGTTTATTGAAATATAATTGATACAATGAAGAAGGGAATTTAGAAAGATTTTTCATTAGAGCCACTGCCATCTTTTGAGCACGGCCTTTCTCCTATACCTCAAATAATATATTATACAGGCCATACAATTTCGCTGAGGTTTTTTTGTGATTGTTGCGATCAAAAATGCTTGATTTTGCTGTGGCTTTTATCAAAATTTGTGAAGCAACTTGCAGAGTTTTTTGTGCTTTTTTTTCTTCAGAAAACTACTTGAATTGGTGAAATTGCAATTGCATGAAATTGTTTTGCACAGTCTTTTGCAGTGATGTTTGTTGCTCAGTAAGACCTTTTAGTTTTAATTATATTTGACACACATGAACCGAATAAGGATTTGGCTGAATGTGCGTTCTGCGACAGCAAAATCAGGAAATCCTGGAGCAACTGACAATACTGTAATTCCATTTGGCCACTTCTATATAAGTAACCTACTCTGATACACCACTGTGTGCTGTTTAAGTCTCCACTTGCCTAAAATGGACAAAAATTCAATTGCTTTCTCTCTATCAGGTGGATGAGAGTGGACTGGAACAGAGAGATATAGAGCTGGTAATGGCACAAGCTAACGTGGCTCGTGCTAAAGCTGTCCGTGCACTACGTCACAACAAGAACGATATTGTCAATGCTATTATGGTAAGACATCACTCTTTTCACAGTATATGTTCTTAAACAGCTATGTAAATATAGTACTGTTGCAGGAGATTATTCTCCAGGACTACTGCGCTTCTTCTTATTCACATGAAATAATGTTTTTGTGTATATCTATCTTCAGGAGCTAACCATGTGATAGAAGAGGTCTTGCCTGCCCCCAGCTTTTCTTCCTGGCATACCCATCAACCCTACCCAGTAATGCTGCTACATACCTTCAATGCCCCTTACCTGCTAAATAAACTCTATAAAAACTGACATGTTTGTTGTTTCATACATTTTATTAACTGAAAATAGGCAAGCACCCACACAGTTTGATAAATATAGTTGATTTGGGATATATGTCTACATTTAATCACAAAACATGTCAAGTCCATATATAAACCAGCAGATGGGATTCTGTATTCGCAATCCATCCATCCATCCACCGATTTTTTGTGCCAACAATGCATGTCTTTGGACTGCGGGAGGAACCCCATGAACCACAGGGAGAATATGCAAGTTCCACACACAGGGCTGTGGCGGGAATCGAACCCTCAACAGTGGAGGTGTGAGGCAAACGTGCTAATCACTAAGCCACCATGCCCCCTAGATTCGTAATCAAGAATATGCATTCTTGTATTCTTACACTTCCACTCTCTCAAAAATGCAGATGATGAGGATATGGCATCTAAACATTTATCAATATTCACCACAAAAACAAATGGAACTGCCCTTGCTGGGACTTTCTTAGAAGGATAGTATTTTTTCTTTAACAACTAAAAGACTTGTGGAGGAAAATCTAACTTTTTCACATTTAAATGTTTTTCTTTCAAAAAACAAGTACAGTATATCTTTCATATGTCCTTGGGATTCACTATTTTCAAAATTCTATTATACAAAGTTTTACTGCACATACAGAACTAAATGATGGCCGTGCTTTGTTAACCTGCATCTCTTAATTAAAATGTGAATTGCAATACTTTTAAAGAGTGATTCGTAGTTGTTCTTTTTGTTTGCTCAAAATAACTCGTGCCATCACAGAGCACACTTTGAGTTTTTAGTTTTTATGAACCTATGGACATAGACACTATATTGCTGAACACTTTCTGAGAGGCAGGAATACACCCTGAATGGGATGCCAGTCCATGACAAGGCTAGAATTATAATTAGCTCTTTATAAATAGAAGTCAATCCAGGAAAATATTTCATTTCATTTTCATTTGAGGAATCAATCCATACCACTGGTAACTTCCACTATAATGTAAGACAGTAGTGACAATTGCAAGGCGAAACAACATGAGACAACATGAGAATAAACCTTGAGAGGAACCAGAGGAACATTGAGAAGAACCAAACCTTGAGCAGAACCAATTCTCTTCTGGGTGACACCAGATATTGGGATTATAAAGCATTACTTTTCTATAGCTGTATATACTGTCATACTTTAAAGACTCAGTCCTTACATGTAAAACATATGTAAGGTATAATACTATGTGGCCTATTCATTCATTCATTGATATTCAGTAACTGCTCTATGCTGGTCAGGGTCATGGTCTATCCCAGGAAAAATGTGCATGAGGTTGGAACATGACTTGGAGGGGATACCAGTCCATTGCAGAGCACCATCCCCATGCACATTCAAACTCATTTACACTTAAGGGCATAGCCAATGCACCTTCGGTCATGTTTTCAGAGATGGGAGGAAACCAGAGTACCCAGGGGAATTAAGATGCTAGTTACTGATTGTGGTTTTAGAATGTCAAGCAAATGAATTTCACTTTTATTTTTGGCAAATTCAATAAAGTAATGTATTTTATGTTTTGATATGACAATCACTAATGATAACTAATAACTAATGATATTTTTGGGCAAAGTGTCAGTGATGAACAGACAATGGAAATTGAACATTAGATTCAGCGAATTTTTCCTTGCAGAATTTCTCAAGGAGAAATATCAGCAACACGTCACTTTATTAAATATATGGTTTATTTGTAATACTACACCAGTTGTTGAGATAGAGATGAGACAGAGAACAGAGCATTCAGCTAAGGTCTGGTCAATCTCTACCAAGTGGAACAGATCAAAGTGTATTGGTGTGAAGTAGAAATGCTGGGAGATTTGGCTCAGACGGTGAGTGAAGGCCTCCATCAAAAGGTGAACTGTATAAATTAACAACTGTGAGGTTATACTAGTCAGAGAACATCCTGGCTATTAAATATACTACTTCAAAATAACACACACACTCTAATATAATATAATATAATATATATATATATATATATATAAAAACCCTGTTGCTGTGTTTTTAATGAAATGTGAAGTTGAAAGGCAAGCCCACACAGACTGTTTTAAACAGTTTAAATGTTTAATGTCATCCAGACCACAACTGTGAAACAATACAGACAAAACACTGGCTTTTTCTTTAAAGTAAAGCAGACAACATTTTAAAACATCCCAGGTACTTATTCAGTGTTAAGCTGTGATACTGTGCCACTCTTATGAGGACATTTAGAGTTTCTCCTTGAATTTGAATTTCACCTTTAACAACAATACAAGAGACTGTGTGTGTGTGTGTGTGTGTGTGTGTGTGTGAGCTTACATGTCCGAACTTACATGTCTAAAAATACCTAGGCACTTATATGAGCTCAATAATCTTACAATGATCTGAGGATATTCCAACTTTCAGGTTTATCTGTGAACATGGACAAAGCTTAGTATTCCAAAAATTCTAACATTTTAAGGCCAACCAGACTGTAAGGCATCAGTGTGTTTGATAATGCTTAGCCCTATACGGCTGCAATTCACTGCTTTCAGACCTGTGTCCAACTGACCCTAACAGCCCATGATCTCCGACCTCTATCTCCACAACCATTCCATGATCAGCTCTTAGGAGGAAGAACGTTAGCTTGGAAGTGGCCCTGATTAGTGATATTACCAGCAGGAAAGTAGCGAGCCACCACAAATGTTGACCCATCAGATGCAACAGCTTTACCAACACCCAGCTTTTTTGAGCCCTTCCACACCATCGCAGTGAAGTGACCTGAATAAGAGATAACATGTAGGTTACTTAGAAGTGTACACTGTGAAATGCTTTACCGGGCGTCAGAATGTCAGACTGATTTTGTAAGTGCGTGCTTCTGATATAAACGTCACGATTGCTACGTGAATACAGAGCTAAATATTTATGTGTCAAGACAGGAAGTGCAAAGAAACGGATAGCATTTATCACTTTGAAAATGTATTATTGCTCAGCTCCATTTTCCTTCCTTCCCCTATTTGGTCTCCTTGGTGATTTGATAATAGTCACCAAGTGTTAGAAGGTAGTGTCAAGGCAGGGATGACACAATCCAACTGCTTTTAATGGGTGTGGTATGCTAGGAGATATTACTCAACAACAGTTTTGTTCAGTGAACATCCTGGGAGTGGGGGCTTTTTGGAAAGTCTCATCCTAATTCAATAAATCTTGACAAATAAATTGCTCTTTTTTTAGTGAAATTATCAGCTTACTCTAGTAAGGGTTATAATATATTTTTTCATTATAAAGCCAAGATGTGAGCTGATTCATGTTCATTATTAGGAGTGCATGCTTACCGGTTCCAGAGGAGAATCCAGGTTGGTTAAAGTTGTACTGGTTCACCTCATTATACCAGCGATCAGACACATCCTTTCCTAACACACGTCCACACAGCAAGATTATTAATAAAAGGTTTGCAGCATAACTTAATGACTGATTTCATAATTGAAAATATGTACAAGCAAGCATGTGGCATTCTCCTTGATTTCAAGTGAAATTCAGGCCCCATCCACAAGTATATACAGTATCTCACAAAAGTGAGTACACCCCTCACATTTTTGTAAATATTTGATTATATCTTTTCATGTGA
>JANDJT010000131.1:14596140-14610209 GCA_024331685.1 Stegophilus panzeri | reverse complement strand
TGTCACATGAAAAGATATAATCAAATATTTACAAAAATGTGAGGGGTGTACTCACTTTTGTGAGATACTGTAGATATTTTTAAAAAATATTTCTGTGATCCTGTTATGAGGGTGATAGGACTCCATTTATCAGGGCTGCTGACCAGGTTGTTAATTTCTGTAATTTCCTATTTGATTAGGTGTTTGTTAATCAAAAGATTAAAAAAAGTTAATCAAAAGATGTCCAACACTCCATTTAGTGAATAATAGTCAATAATCAATACTGACCAGTGAGGAATCATATATTCAAGCACACACTCTTAAACTCTTTTATAAACTTTAGAATGTGCGTTTGTCACGCTTTATGAATCACCCTGGACTGGACAGACATTCCATTCTGCTTAGTCAGCATCGTAACAAGGCTAACATGGAGACTGTCACTACAAAATCAGTCCCAGCTGTTGCAAAGAGAGGAGCAGACAGGGGTGAAGAGGAGGAGCAGAGTTTTGCCATGTCTTGGACACAATCTCAGTAATTCGTATTCTTACCTGTTTGATCATAAGACGCCCAGGCTAGATTTTCTCCACAGTTTCCTCTACTTGATTCAACGCTGTGCTTTAAAATCCTGGTGCTAGCCAAACTCTCTGAATATCTAAAAGAACACAATGGGTGGTACAGAGCAAATTGATATGGAGCAAAAACAGATCAGGACATAATAGCAGCAGACATGATTTTAACCTACTACCCACTTACTTGCACTGCGGAAACATGTGGGAGCAGCCTTACCTCGCCGCCTCTCTGCAAAGTTTGTTGCTGAGTTTCAATGGCGGTGCTTGATGTTTTTTTCTGTACTCATTATGAGACTTCAGCACCTCCTCACTAAATACCCTTGAGGCTAAGAGCGAGAGAGAGAGATAGCCACAGTCACAATAGTAAATGGTACAGCTGCAGTGTATAGGATGGCACTAAACACTTGCTTTATTAAGGGTACTTTTGTATTATAGAACACTGATCATCAGTTTGGTACAGCAGATGCTCAGTGTATGATTCATATCCCACAAGAGATTTGTGAAAAGAGAAGAGAGCACTTTGACAATACATGCACTGTAAAGGCACACATCCACATTAGATGCACTAGAAGAAATATATACTTTACCCTTCTTATATACCTTACAAATTATGTAATTTCTGCCAAACACATAACCTGATCCTTACCAGCTAGAGGGTAATAAACGAGATTATAACAAGGCATGAAATTTCTAAGCCTCATTTTCGCCAGATTGGGTACTTAGCAAGATTCAAACATGAAGAAAATCTGGACTTTAAACTTGAGGTTAGTATCAAAGACTAAACAATGCATCCTTATAATAACAATTGTGGCTATTGAAGGGGCCCATTTATAAAACCAACTGCATCATACTAGATGCTGAACAATGCAGAGACTGTGGTCTCTATCTCTCTCTCTCACCACACACACACACACACACACACACACACACACACACACACACACACAAGCAAGCCAGTGAATACAAAAATTGCACATGCCTGTCTGTTATGGAAAATTAATGTAATTAAAGTTAGGAAAACAAGAACATTTGTCAGCAGAAATCCAGTTCTCTTACCTGACTTGCCCATGATGAAGAGAAATTCCTTTCCTGGTTTGTGCTTTTTCACTGCTCTTGGCAGCTTCCACTCTCTCCCTTTCTCTCACTCTCTTTCTCTCCCTTCTCAGACTGACTTAAAGTCCTGTTGTCCTGCAATTCACCCACTTGCTATATCTCTGTTTACCATAAATACACACAAAATTTAGCATACACTTTAAAATACAGACTGTGAAAGTGCACTACCTTTCTCTCTTTTAACTTTTTTGTCACATTCCCTCTTGGTCTCTCTCTCTCTCTCTCTCTCTCTCTCTCTCTCTCTCTCTCTCTCTCTCTCTCTCTCTCTCTCTCTCTGTGTGTGTGTGTGTGTGTGTGTGTGTGTGTGTGTGCATGTGAAGAGAAAAGAGAGAAGGAAACCTCTTCTTTGATTACATCATCAGTGTGAGCCATGTGACCTTATATGGGGCTGGCACGCCTGCCTTCACATGGAAACAGCTGTAGACACACAAAAGAAAAGTTCAAGTGCTCAAGTGTAATGGGCGTGTGTGATCAAACTAGGGTCAGAATTACAGATTACCAACATGCTGTCACTTTATGAGAATGTTTGCATTCCCCCCCCCAATATTTTATGCCTACACAGATTATTCCTCATCTGTTGTTTTAACACAAGCACTTTCCAAGCCTGAAAAAATAATCAGGGGATTAAAAAATTGAAATCAGTAAGGGAACGCTGAACTATAATTCCCAATAGCCACCACTTCATTGTCACATGACCACCTGCACCTGATTCATGTTTCTGGTAATTAGCACTCTTGTATATAATCACAGTTTGCAATGCATTCTTTGTATCACGTTATTGTCTCACTATATGTTTGTCTTTGCTACAGTGTTTTGTTTCCTATGTTTGTTTGTTATTAAATGTTTAAGAATCTGCGCTTGCTTCCGTCTGTACTTTGAAATGTGACAGAACGTGAGACCTATAAGCAGATTTCAGATAAGCAGCAGATAATCATGAAATACCTGGGCTTCACTCTACCACCTATGTTTGCACAGAACTATGCTATGCCACGCTACGCCAGCAGGAGGAGGAGTACCAAGCTGCGCTACGTCAGCAGCAGGAGGACATGGAGGAGGACATGGAGGAGTCTGGGTACATGTGGGAGCCTGTTGACTGGGCTGGTGCTATCTCCCACCCTCCCTCCCCTATTGTGGATCTGGTTCAGCGGACGGAGTCAGTGGAGAACGTGAGTCAGCCTCCCTGCTCGTCTGAGGACGCCGCTCAGCCTTTCGGATCAGCTGAGGATGTCACTCAGTCGCCCTGGGCGGCTGAGGACATTGCTCCGTGTCCCGACATACCCAAGTGCTCCCCTCTGTTCGCCAACCCCGTGCACAATGCTGCTGGGCTTGCCTGCTCTGCTGAGGAACTCGCCCTGCCTTCCTGCACCACTGAGGGCGTCGCTCTGCCTTCCTGCTCTGCCTTCCTGTTCGGCTGAGGGTGTCGCTTCTCTTCTTTGCTGTGCGCCGTATGTCGCTCTCCCTTCCTGCTCCACAAAGAGTTTCCCCCTCTGGCCTCGCGGAGAACCTCGCTCCCCTCTATGGCCTCGCGGAAATCTTGGAGCTTTCCTCAGGCCTCGTGGAGATTATTGCTACCCTCTCCTTTCCTGCTGAGGAAGTTGTCCCACTGTCCAGCGCCTCTGAGGACGTCGCTCTGCCTTCCTGCTCAGCTGAGGACGTCGCTCTTCTTCTTTGCTGTGCGCTGTATGTTGCTCCACCTTCCTGCTCCACAAAGGGCATAGTTTCCCCCTCATGCTTCGCAGAGAGCATCTTTCCTCCCTTTGGCCTCGCGGAGAACCTCGCTCCCCTCTCTGGACTCGTGGAGAACCTTGCCCCCCTCTATGGCCTCACGGAAATCTTGGAGCTTTCCTCAGGCCTCGTGGAGACCATTGCTCCCCTCTCCTGTCCTGCTGAGGAAGTTGTCCCGCTGTCCAGCCCCTCCACTCTGCTTACCTGTTCTGCTGAGGACACTGCTCTGCTTACCTGTTCCACTAAGAACATTGCGTTGCTTTCTTGCTCCACTGAGGACACTGCTCAGTCTCCTGGTTCAGCTGGGGACATTTTGCCCAGGGGGCCAGGACCGCCAGAGTGAGGGAGTGTATTTTTGGGGGGGGGTTGTTCTGTCATGAAATCAGTAAGGGAACTCTGAACTACAGTTCCCAACAGCCACTGCTTCATTGTCACATGACCAATTGCACCTGATTCACGTTCCTGGTAATTAGCACTCTTGTATATAATCACAGTTTGCAGTGCACTCTTTGTCTCACGTTATCATTTCACTATACCTTGGTCTATGCTGCCGTATTTTGTCTTTGCCACAGTGTTTTGTTTCGTATGTTTGTTATTAAACGTTTAAGAATCTGCACTTGCTTCTGTATTCTGTCTGTACTTTGAGACGTGACAAAAATGCAGACTAAAGAACCAGCACTTATAACTGGAATATTATGTAACAGATAAGCAAGAAACTATTTAATAATTTGGAAAATAAATAGACACGTGTGATGATACCTACATAAATTAGAAGATGGCAAGCATTTAAATAGATATAATACATCTAATATATTGCCAGTATAATGCTGCATAAATAGTGCTAAAGGTAATTATCACTTTCCTCAATGCAAATTTAGTTTAATTTAAGAATATGGCTTCCACCCTCATTATTTAATATCACATCCTATTTTATTTACAATGAAATACAGAGCCTAGTACACCACAGAGCAAAACTCAACTGAAGAAGAAACTTCACTGATCAAGATGCAGTGTGGATATTATTTGGTTACATCAGGAAACCCAAACTATTCCATCTCAAGCACAATAATGGTCTAGATAACAGATGGAAAATGTCAGACGTCAAAAGGCCATAAGCCGTTGATCAGTTGCAAAAGGGGTGTGAACATGCAAGCTTATCATTACAAACACGTTTTGGAAACACTCCATGCGTTGCTTTTATTGTAGTTTCTGGGCTGTGGGGATGGTGGGAGCATTCACAATCACTAGATTGAACAAATTTGGGAGTTTTTGAAGTAATGTGTTAGACTACCACCATTATCAAAACATATCTTTTGGAATAATGGTGTTCAGCCCTATAAGATAAGCTGTACCTTTATTGAGCCCCCATAGGGGAAATTCAAATTGATACAACAGCACTAGTAGGATGAATAATATCAAAGAAAGAAAGAAAATAATTTCCATAAATAACTGTACAATAAAAATAATAGAAACAATAAAAACATGTGTGTGCATGTACATGTGCAATATCCTCAATATTTATATAAAGGTGCAAGATCTGTGAAATGACAATTAACTGTTAACTGAATGTGTCTTTCTGTGAGTCTCAGTCAGTGGGGTAGGAGGTACTGGGTATTGTTGCATTGTGGAGTCTGATGGCTGATGGTAGGAAAGAGCCCCCCAGAGGTTTTGAGGCATGTGGCTAGATGAATCTGTGGCTGAATATGCTCCTGAGCCTCTTCAGCTCAGTGTAAAAGGATTGTCAATGATAGCTTTCAGCTTCCCTCTTATCCTCTTCTCAGTCACTTCCTCTTCCATCCCTACAACAGAGCTGGCCTTCCACACCAACTTGTTTGTTGGCACCACAAGTCCCAGCACATCACAGCAAAGAAGATAACACTGGCCACCACAGACTGGTAAAACATTGGTAGCAGCCTAGTGCACACATTAAAGGACCTGAGTCTCCTCAGTAAGAACATCCTGCTCTGTCCTTTCTTATAGAGGGCCTCAGTGTTATCTGACCAGTCCAGTTTGTTACTGAGTTGTACCCCTAGGAACTTGTAGTTGTCCATTATCTCCACTCCACTCCCTCCTTATGGGGACAGGAGTGGGGGGCCGCTTGCTGCGCCAGAAGTCCACCACCAGCTCCTTGATTTTCCCGATGTTGAGCTGGAGGTGGTTGTTGCCATCTTATAAAGCTTTCAATAAGGTCTCTATACTCATCCTCCTTATTATCTGTGATACAGCCAACAATGGAGAATTCATCCGAAAACATCTGTAGGTGGCACGTTCCCAAATTGAAGTAGAAGTCAGAGGTGTAGAGGGTGAACAAGAATGGAGACCGTACAGTTCCCCGGGGTGCTCCAGTGTTGCTAGTCAACATGTCTGACAAGCAGCCTTGCAGCCTGACATGCGGCCTGTCAGTGAGGTAGTCTGTAATCCAGGCCACAAGATCCTGGTCCACCTGCATCACAGAAAGCTTCTCAGCAAGCCGGAGTGGCTGAACCATGTTAAAAGTAGGCCACAAAGCACTGTGAGGATCATGTTCTTTGATTTCTCTAGTGCTTTTAACATGGTTCAGCTCCAGGTGTGTGTAAGCTCTTTGAAGCAGGTAGATGATTGCATCCTCCACACCAATATCAGCCTGGCATGCATACTGCAGCGGATCCAGGCAGTTACGTACCATGGGCCTTAGGTGCTGCAGAACCAGCCTCTCAAGGGTCTTCGTTACATGTAATGTTCAGGCCAAAGGCCTGAAGTCATTGAGAGCACAAGGACATCCTTTCTTGGGCACACAGACTATGCAGGATGTCTTCCAGATCTTAGGTACCTTCTTCAGCCTCAGGGAGAGGTTAAAAAGATTCCAGAACACTCCTGCCAGCTGCTTTGCACATACTTTAAGCACCCTTGGGGTTGATGTTGTCAGGGCCTCTGGCCATGTTAATATTGGTGTTAGTGAGCTGTCGTCTCACCTGAGAGGTCGTGATTGTGATGACTGGGGTGGTTGGAGAAATGGTGTTGTGGGGATATAGGGAGGGGGTGATGGTGGGTAATGCTGTCTTCCTGGTTGTAGTATGTGTATTGATGTCATTCTCTGTCTTTGCATTGTCTGCTGGTGAGAAGAGACGGGGTGTGGTCGTCATACCCCAATCTTGTGGTGCCGCAGGAAAGCCTATGAAGGAGGGGGCAGCTGAGGTGTGAAATGGGACAGCCATTTTGGAGGTGTGAATAGGGACATTTGAGGAGGAGGAGGGAAGTTCAGCCTGCGTTGGTGAGTCAAACCTGTTGAAAAACTGGTTTAACTCGTTGTCCCAACCCTTTGTCCCCTCAACTGTTCCTTCTGGCATTTTCATGCCAGTAATGGTCCTTACTCCTTACCCCCCTGCCCCCCCATACACACACACCTCTCACATTGTTCTACTGCAGCTTCCCCTCAATCATGTTCTTATAGTAATCATGTCTTTAGCCCACCTCAGCTCCCTCCTCAGTGCTTTCTGTATTCCCTTCTTGGCCTCGTCTGTGTCCCCTGCAATGAAGGTGCTCTTCTTTCTGTTCAGCAGGGCTTTGATGTCCCTGTTGATCCAAGGCTTGTTTTTGGGGAAGCAGCGGACCTTCTTGGTCGGGACAACGCTCTCCTCACAGAACCTGATGTAGTCAGTTATACACAGAGTTAGACCCTCTATGTCATCCCCATGATCTTCCTGAAACAGCTCCCAGTCACTTGTCCTATAACACTCCATTAGGACCTCTTCTACCTTCACAGACCACAGCTGCACAGTCCTGGTGGTGACAGACTGTCTCCTAACAACAGGCTTGTATGTAGGAGTGAGCTGTATCAGACAATAGTCTGATTTGCCAATGGAAGCAAGGGCAGTGACACTGTATGCCTCCTTGACATTAGCATACAGCAAGTCCAAGGTCTTATCCCCTCTAGTGTTGCAGGTTACATACTGTGTAAAGTTGGTCAGGGTCTTTGAGATATTAATATGATTAAAATCTCTAGTACAGTAGCATAGACTTGTAGAATCTAGGTCAATGTGCTCTGAAGCTGGTGGACAAACACCTTAATAAGATTCATTCATCTTCAGTAACTACTTTTTTCTAGTCAGGGTTGTATAATATTTCTTCATTGTTGTTAATCCAGAGCACACTGATGGGAAAGGGTATAAGGAGAGATGGTCGAAGGAGCCAAAGCCCTAATTCATTAATAAATTTCCTCAACCTAATTAGGTATTAGTTAATAAATGGTCTGATTTCTATACTGAAACTGATTAATGGTGGCTTACCGTCAATGAGCTTCTACTTTAGAAATGTGTTTAAAAAGTACACTCACCATACACTTAGGAAAACCTGTACACCTGCTTATTCATGCAATTATCCAATCAGCCAATCATGAGGTAGCAGTGCAGTGCATAATAATGTTCAGATACAGGCCAACATCTTCAGTTAATGTTTACATCAAACATCAGAATGGGGAAAGAAAATAATATATGATCTCAGTGACTTTGACCATGGTATGATCGTTGGTACCAGATGGGCTGGTTTGTGCATTTCAGAACCCATTGGTCTCCTGGAATTTTCATGCAGTCTCTAGAGTCTATATAGAATAGTGCAAAAAACAAATCTAGTAAGTGGAAGTTCTGCTGCTGGTAATACGTTGTTGTTGAGAGAGTTTAGACAACTGGTTCAACCTGACAGGAAAGTGACAGTAACTCAAATAAGCACTTTTACAACCATGGTGAGCATAAAAGCATCTCTGAATGCAGAAGAAATAAATCTTGAGGCGGATGGGCTACAACAGGAGACCACGTCGGATTCCACTCCTGATAACCAAGAACAAGAATCTGAGGCACATACTCGCCGAAACTAGACAGTGGTCTTTTTCCAATCGTCAACTGCTCAGTTTCAGTGAGTCTGTGCCATTTCTACCCAAACTTTCTGGTTTAAATCTGGCTTTAACAGAAACAGTGAGTGTCATTGCATTACAGTCCTAGTATAAACACACACTGTGAGCTACAAATGGGGGTGGTAGGAGCTTATGTCATTATTCAGGATGTCTTCAGAGTGTACATTTGTGTGGACACACTCTATCCCTTTCTCTTTACCTGTAAGTAGCATGTACACGGACAAATTTTTCATCCTGAGTAGTGGACATACCCACACACTCACTGGGAAATTGTTTAGGAGATTGTGAGGAATTGTGAGATTAGATTTGTGTTAAAAATATTCAGTTTAAATATTAAGTGTAACAAACAAAATATAGCCTAACAATCAAAACATTAACATCAGACTAAAGGGCTGCCTTTGTATACAGTATTGTTCACTTTGGGTTTCTGTTTAAGAATTGCCCTAGCTATCTGCTCTCACATTTTGCTTTTGGACAGGCACTCGATTTTTAGTGCTTCTTTTGAGTTTTCATTTGTGATAATATGCACAAGTTTAACAAGAACTGGTCCCCATTCACTTTGCTAATAAGGTTTGAGCCATAATCTTTAGGTATTATGGCGCATCACATAAGTAATTCACTCTCTCAAATTTTTTCATATTGTGTAGTGTTACAAATTGACTTAATTAATTTTTACTATTTGATTTACACAATATGTCTACCATTTTAAGTTGAACAATATTATTTATTGTGACAAAGAGGTTGTTGCTAGTTATTTGTGAGTCGAAGATGACCATGACTTCTTCGGAGGTGACTGAAGGGGCCAATCTGGGCCTGGAAGGCTCTTCTACATGTTGGGCACATGTGGGATGGTAGTGTGTTAGTGGCTGGTGGTCAGGCCTCATGCATGGCTGACTTCTGCTCTGCTGCTGTAATACATCTGACGTCATTGGATGGGCTCCTTTGGTGATCTTGCTGCCCCAGTTTGTCTTTGAGGGTTGCCTTCATGCCTTTCAGGTCTTTTGTACTCCAACTGTGCTCTTGCCCTGGTGTAGTTAACCATGCAGCAGCTGTTTCAGTAGATGCCTGGGCCTTGTGCAGGAGCATGTGAAGGAGCTTCAGGTCCCAGTAGCCTAAAGGAGGGTGGTGAGAACCACTGCATTACAGATCTTTAGACTTGGAGAGTCCCACACTTTGAGCACTCCCAGTCATTCAAGTGGAGTCTGCTGAAGGCGTCACTGGTTTTGGCAATCCTACTGATTGTTAGCTCCTGTTATGGCTTGCCAGGCACAGGTAGGAGCATGACTTTTGTCTTTCTGGTGATAATGAAGTTGCCACATGATTAGAAGTAGTAAATCAGACTCTACACCTCTTGCTCTGGCATTTAGGGCACAGGACCACAGTTTCTTTCACCTGCCATCTGTATCTGATATGTATCCATCTTTGCAGTCCTGAAATGTGACAGAAGGCATCTATTAATATGAATAAGAAGATGAAGAAGACTGATGATGAAGAAGACCATACTGGGGCACTCAGGTTACAGGGAAGGTGTTGAATTCCTCTGCATTGTTTTACATTTACAATATTTGGCTCTCTTGTCTATTTTTAATAACCAGTCCTGATATCAATCAGGGGGGCATGGTGGCTTAGTGGTTATCATGTTTGCCTTGTACTTCCAGGGCTGGGGGTTCGATTCCCTCCTCTGCCCTGTGTGCGCAGAGTTTGTATGTTGTCTCAGTGCTTCGGGGTTTCCTCCAAGTACTCCGGTTTCCTGCCCAAGTCCAAAGACATGCATCGTAGGCTGATTGGCATCTCTAAATTGTCCATAGTGTGTATGTGCGATTGTGCCCTGCAATGGGTTGGCACCCCATCCAGGGTGTCCCCTGCCTTGTGTCCGAGTCCTCTGGGAAAGGCTCCAGGCTGTGTAAAATAAGCAGTACAGAAAAAGGATGGAGGGATGGATATATTAATCATTGTTTCACCAACTTCCATGTTATTTTTACCTTCATTAGATTGAACATGCACTCCCAATTTATGCTTCTTCACGCTGACATTTAATTTTTGGTCAGTCCACAACTTTCCAGCTGGCAAATAGTGTCTGTGTTATGTTCCTGTAATTTCATTACCTGTTCTCAAATTTCTAAAATATATTGTTGCTCTGCTCAGCGACTTAATTACAACCTGATCAGCTGCAACATTTTAATAGCTCAATTTTTTTCATTTTACTGAGGAGTTTTTTTAAGGGAAATAATATTCTGGCCAGGAAAATGGTTATTGTACAACAATGGTTATTGTATTGTTATTGTTCCACTCTTTTCTGAAATTGTTGTGAACTTGCTTTGGCTACAAAATGTACAAAAATAATAACAGTACAATTTTAATGGAGACATTAGAATCTAAAATATTTCTTTTAGAATATTGGGGTCTGTGTACATTGTGTTCATATGTTTTTAATTTTTCAAAACAATAACAAAAGGAAAATAAAAATTGGGTTTTCTTGGCACATACTAAAATAGGAAATGAATACATTTTTTCCATAAAATTAGTCCGCTGCAAGCACAAGCGTAGCTAGGGAGGTGGACTTTGGGTTTGATCACGCAACCCCTGCACCCTTAATCCATCTTCAATGCACATGGTTAGCTATAAAGCTAACTACAATTTGTTTATGAGTGAAACTGAAATGTAAATAAAATGCATGGGAGCCCATTCTATTGATATATAGCGTACAGTCATTGGCTGGATGAGAGAAGAAGAGACCTGTGAGATTTGTAATGAGTACTTTGAAGGTCTAATTAAAAATATAAAGAGTAACAAGTATGTTGTTTTTCTTAAAAATGTAAGTAAAGTTTAATTATTCCATTTTAATAATACTTACTAAAGTATAAGTATGCCAAAATAATACTTAAGAATAGTAATGCAGTGCACTACTGGTCAAAAGTTTAAAGACACTTGATAGAAATGTTTCAAGTTTCAACAAATGTTCATCTTATGATCTGAAGGTGTATGATTAAATGTTTTAAATCAGTGTTGTAGACAAACATATAACTCTGCCAACATATTAATTACTTTTATTAGAAAACTAACATTTTATTTTTTAAAAAATATTTTTTAAATGGATGACTTGGAGTGAAATATTCCGAAAAGCAGCCAATAAGTGTCCAGCATAGGTGGGAACTCCTTTAATACTGTTTAAAAAGCATCTCAGAGAAATTCCTCAAGAAATCGGTTGAGAAAATGCCAAGAATACATTTCTGGAAATTCTAGGCAAAAAGGGAGTCTACTCTGAAGATTTTATATTTTGGATTTTTTATCACAACATAGTTCCATTGACTTTATTACTATTCTAAAATGTGGAAAAATACAAATAAATATAAAGAAAGTATAAGACCACCACCTATATTACTTGCCCACCCAATATGCAATTTTCAGAATGGAGATGAAAATAAAAGAATCCTTTCATTAATTTCATTGCATTTTTTAGGGTGAATGGGCAAAAAACAAACAGAGAAATAAAAAAGAACAAATGTACTTTTAAAGATGCAAAAACTACCATGTTATCAAAAACACTGAACAAAGTAACAATGAAATGCTAGCTGATATACTGTATAATGTTATGAATATATGAAAGCATTTATGCAGGTTTTACATATTCAATATAATGAAAGGCAGAGCTTCAACAGCAGGCTTCATGGTGTTTCACAATCATCTTATGGACATCATTAGGACAGCCTGCACTATTTTCAGAGTTGTTGTTATAGAAATTAATCAGCACCTTCTGACCAATCAGAATTGAGAATATAACAGTGCTGTGGCATATTAGTTTCATTCAAACATACCTTCTGATTTTAATTAAGTGGTTTGGGTGTATTTGTCAGAATTACAAAACGTTTGTGAAACTATAGAAGCAAGACCAACCACTTCTGATCAAAGATAGATATTTTTCAATTTCTCGATTTCTGCCTCAGCCTCCCAGAGATACATTTTGTTTTGTGGCTCTCTTAACAGATTTACTGAAGGCACCTCGCATGCACTCAAGTTGTCAAAGAGCCTACTGTGATTTACAGGCAGTACCCAATTCCGCTTCATGTGGAAGGCCACGCATACATGATCCCATACAAAATATTCACCTTCCTCATCATACACCTCCTGGCAGTGTTTATAGTTATCTGAAGGAGACTGGCAGCACCAGGACATATGCCCTTGGCTGTATCCACACAAATATTGATCATCAAAGGGTAGGCGAGGATATTTCCTATAGTGCGTCATATATCGTGGATGCACCAAAACTGAATAGACAATCTGTTGCTTATAGAGCTTCGTGTCTAACACACGCAGAATCGGAGCAGTTCTGTTGCAGTACTCCTTGCTGTATATCCTCAGGAGCTCTTTTAGATTAAAAGTGAAGCGGAAGTTGCCATAACGGGATTCACTCCGGAATGCAGGTGAAGTGGTGAACTTTTTCAAGTTTTCTTTTTGAGAGTCGAAGTATTTGGTCTTAGCACAGGCAATGTCATCATCAGTCACTGAAAGGCTCCACCACAGGAAGCCATCATGCCCTTTGAATCCTTCGTCTTTGAAGATTCCATGAAGACCTCTCTTGTCAGTTACATGGGAAACATTGGCCACATTGAAGATACATTTAGGATAACTGGGAATGTTTTTCTTCCCCAGGTAGCGGTGCTTATTGAAGTCCTTTCTCAGATCAGGTAAACTCACATGCTTCCCTTCACAATAACTGTATTCATGGTTTCTGGAACTTGTGCCATTTTTCCATAGTCTAAAAAAAAAAAACAATATTGGGTTTAATTTGTCAGGTATTTTATCTGTAGATGTTTTACATAGTCTGTACTAATTGAGAATGTGAATTCACTGAAATGTGGGCAAAAGTATGTAACAGTAGATTTGAGTATACTCAAAACAATGAGTCAAAGTGCTTCAAAACTGTTGTATGTTGTAGCATTTCAAGGCATGTACCAAAGTGGTTGTAATGTTTTCTGGTATTACTTCCATTATTAAAACAATTTGACACAGTCATACATTATGGCTGTTTTGAAATGTTCCAAAGTTTTGGTGGTTTGACACAAATGCTGACTACTGATCTCCAATCAGTTTTGTGAATCAGGGCTGACTAAGGCATAGCCAGTGTTCTGATAAACTGTCCTATCGAGACACCCTACCAAGAGTTTCTGAACATGTGCACTTCACTTTTGCATGCCCATAAATTTTTTGGTTCTTCATATAGTATTTTAAAGCTGGAGACATTTTTCTGATAAAAACAATTTAACACTATAAAAAATGCTTCCTATTTACCTACTCCTCTACTGAATATATTTTCCTATAAGGTAACAGTAATAACGTACACAATATAGCACAAAATAATTTGAGTATAGTTTTAACAGAGAACTATAACTGTTTGATATGGTAAAACAAATCGTTAGAACACTGGCTCTAACCAATAACTTACATAAGCGGCTGCTTAGGGGCACGCAACCACCAGGGGTCCTCTGACAAAATGTTGGCATATAACCGTATGTTGCTAATAAAGATTAAAGCATAGTTCTAGAGGTTGATTGATAAGGTATGCAAGTAATCATGTCCTGAATCTGTACTGCATACAGTGCTGTGAAAAAGTATTTCTTCTGATTTCTTCTATTTTTGTGTAATACTAAATTGTTTCAGAAATTAAAACAAAATCTAAGACAAAACAAAGGCAACCTGAGTAAACATAAAATACAGTTTTTAAATGTTATTTATTGAAGCAAAAAAGTTATCCAATACCAACTGGGCCTGTGTGAAAATGTATTTGCCCCCATAGTTAC
>JANDJT010000131.1:14583017-14596040 GCA_024331685.1 Stegophilus panzeri | reverse complement strand
TCATATCTACGGTCAAGCATGGTGGTGGAAGTGTGATGGTGTGGGGATGCTTTGCTGCTTCAGGGCCTGGGCAACTTGTAATAACTGAGGGAAACACTCTCTACCAGAAAATCCTAAAGAATGTCCGGTCATCAGTCTGTAATTTGAATTCAAGTGCAACTGGATTATGAAACCAGACAACGATCCAAAGCATAGGAGTAAGTCCACCTCTGAATGGCTAAAAAATAAAAGCTAAAGTAAAGTTTTGGAGTGGCCTAGTCAAAGTCCTGACTTGAACCAATTGAGATGCTGTGGCAGGACCGTAAACAGGCAGTTCATGCTCGAAAACTAAACTGCTGAATTAAAGTGGTTCAAAAGAGTGGGCCAAAATTCCACTACAGCGCTGTGAAAGAGTGATCTACAGTTATCATAAGTATTTGGTTGCAGTTATTACTGCTAAAGGTGGCACAACCAGATTTTAAGTAAGGGGACAATTAGTTTTTCACGTGGGTGATAGGTGTTGGATAACTTTTTTTTGCTTCAATTTAAAAATTCATTAATTGATTAAAATTGTATTGTTGTTTACTCAGGTTTCCTTTGTTTTATGTTGTATTTTGTTTGAAGATCTAAAACTATTTAGCATGAGATATACACAAAAACAGAAGAAATGAGGATGGCAGCAAATATTTTTTCACAGAACTGTAACCCTAACCCTAATTTCCCCTGCTTACATTGACATGGAGGCTATATCCTCTAAACCGACATCTCTTAGTGCATTGGCAACGTCCTCAGTAAAAGGTCTCCAATCAGTTTACACAAAAAATGTAATAGTCAAAACTTCCTTAAGAATATGGAGTCAATTTAGACATTATTTTGGGTTGCAAGCATTTTCTCTCACAGCCCAGATAGCTGCAAATCCTACATTTTCTCCATCATTGGTAGATGGTGCACCCATTACTATTTGGTACACCCTCTGTATTAGAACATTTAATGATTTACGTATATATTGACAATATATTTGCATCTTTTTCACAGTTAGCTGATATATTCTCTCTACCTCAGCATCTCTCTTTTTTTTTTAAAGATATTTACAAATTCTTAACTTAAACTGGAGATACTCCGGTGGACATATTTCTTAGACCAGCACCCTCTATGAATGGTCTAATTTCATGTCTTTATGAGCAGGTCCATTCTTTATGTTTAGCTTCTCTTAATACTAATAAATCCTTAATGGAATTAGGTGAAGGCATTCCAGAAACACTTTGGGATTGTGCACTTAAGAAGGTCCATAGATCTTCTATATGTGTTAAACACAGTTTCATGCCATGTTAAATAATACATCGGTTTCATTTTACTAAAGTCAGATGTCACCAAGCTCCAGTGAACCATGTTCTTGCCCCTCTTTGTATCCATATTGGTCAGAGGTATACAAATCACTAATAGATATAAAAGGAAAATCCTTTGAGCCCAGTGCTTTTATTGCCTTGTTTGGGGTAATTCCCCCATCAGTCTCCCTTTCATCTGAGGAATCCCATTTTGCATCTTTTGGACATTAATACTATTTAAATCCCCTTTACCTCTTTCTCACACTTAATGGATTAACGAAGATTTTAGATTTGTGAAACTGGAGAAAATCAGATGTATAATCAATGGATCCATACAGAGATTCCACAAAGTTTGGGACCCTTTTTTTGTTATTATGTTGAAAGTTTATCTGCCCTGGATTTACTCTGTTGGTCTAATAAGTGGATATTTTTAATATATAAATGCAGTGGCATCATACAGTGTAAAAAAAAAAAAAAAAAAAAAAAAAAAAAAAGTATGTTGGACTGACCCATTACACACTGATGTAAAGTGTAACTTATTTATTATATTTATCATATTTTTGTGTTGTTGATTTCTCTATTATGTTGACTTTATTTTTGGCTAACCCCCCCCCTTTTTGTGTGTGCTTGTTTTGTTTATTATTTGTCCAGATTATCTGTTCATTATTGTATGTTTTTGCTTCTTGTTTTGAAAAAAAAAAAACAAAAACAAAAAACACACAATAAAATATATTTTTTAAGATGTATATTAATGTAAACAAATGTAAATGTAAAAGTCATTTTATTTCATTTTTAGTTTATTTCAAATAACAATTATAATATTTTTATCATAAAAGAAACACTGAATGAATAAAGTGTGCAGTATTTTATATTTATTTTATATAGGCGTACTACTGTACTACTGTATTTTTAACATGTTACAAATATAAAAATTTGTTGTATTTCTCAGTTATATATGTATTAATGTGTATTCAGGAATTCAGCTTCTTGAGTGGAGTATGCGCTATGGCTTGTGTGTTTCACAGCGCCATCTACAGGCGCAAAATCGTAACTACTGGATCTTTTCAGCTGTAACGGAATCTTTTGTCATTAAAATTTCAGCTTTTCTGTGGCTACTTAAAGTCATTTCGGGTCGCACTGGTGGAATAGGTTTCGCCTACTGATCTACAGAGATCAGTGGTTTCGCTCCGCGCTGCTCACTGAATCGAGGATTTAAAATGATTCACTCTGAGTCACTCAGTGGCTCGACCATGTAAAATGATTCACTCTGATTCAGTGAGTCGCGCATATAAACCGGTTCACTCTGATTCACTCAGTGAGTCGAGCATGTAAACCGGTTCACCCTAATTCACTCAGTGAGTCGAGCATGTAAACTGATCCACTCATTGAGTCGAGCATGTAAACCGGTTCACTCTGAATCACTCAGTGAGTCGAGCATGTAAGCCGATTCACTCTGATTCACTCAGTGAGTCGAGCAGGTAAACCGGTTCACTTTGATTCACTCAGTGAGTCGAGCATGTAAGCCGATTCACTCTGATTCACTTAATGGGTCGCTGAGTCGTTTTCGTTATGCTTTTGGCTCCGATATATGGCCCTATTTTCAGTTTTATTTCGGTTATGATTTACTTTTTTTTAATTTACAAAGAAGGAAAAGAACACAGGTTGCTTTTAAATGTTGCATCTGCGATTTTTGATCATAAAAAAGCGAAAATTACTTGGGCTTTTTTTTGTTTGTTTCTCCTGCCTGGATTTTGGAGCTACGATCAAAATAACCATTAATGTTTTATGTTTCACTTTCTGACATGAAAATACAGTGACCAAAACTAAACAGATAGACATTCTCCAAACTTGTTCGAAGTTACAAAATGTAGGTTAGCCTATATGAGGCGTTCGTTGGTCTGACACTGAAAGCGAGGTTAAATAATAATAATAATAATAATAATAATAATAATAATAATAATAATAATAATAATAATCATAATAATAAAATAAACTGACATTAAAAATAAAGAAACTCTGGACTGTAAAATTAAAAGCATTCCCAACACATGGTAAACTAAGTCTTATATTAAAAAAAAAACAAAAAAAAAAAAAACACACACACAATTTAGCTAGGTTCAATTATTATACTGTACTATAATCTGGCTACGTGTATTACAATTAATTAATTATTAATCAAGTAAATACATTTTTACAAATATTTAATTCATCACCTGTCATTACTATCCATTATCACCTCTTGTTTTCTCTCCTCAGTGTAGAAACAACAAATGTTCCAGCTTCTTCTCCGTCCCCTGTAAATTACACACACACACACACACACACACACACAGTCAGTGTGTGAATTAATGTATAACCATTAAGTATGATTGATTCAGATATCCGGACAATTTGGGATTTTCCAAAGCTTTCTCGCCATGAATAAAAATAAATCCCCCACACGATACATTTCCGAAACCCTTAAGGTGTTGACTATTTACGTGTTAGAAAAAAATGTTTCTATCATATTCTAAAGAAGCATATCCTAACCATTTGCCAAGACTGACTGAAAACTATTTTAAAGCCATGTTTGGTGATTTGGGACATACAGTATTTTCACTGGCCTTTACTTTCATCCTCAATTACATGTTTAAAAACTTGTTTATTGGTGCCATACTTATTTATGACATCAATAAATAACATTTCAGCAACATGATGTCTTCAAACCTTCTCCAAATTCATCATTAACATATTCTAATATTGTATGAACAGAGAGACTGAGTAAAAAATACTACATATGGCCTAAATTATATCCTACTACTTAATTTCTTACAGTAATAACAACAGTAACAGGGATTAGCAAATCTTCAGTACTTTCCAAGTTCATAACCAAAAATTTTTCAAAATTTCATATGAACAGATTAAGTAATAATCACAGTAAAATACACCAGAAAAATGCAAGTAACATTCCATATGAGGTTTGTTTCATGCATCCATTCATGCATCTGATATATCCTGTCACTTTAAAACTAATGATTTCAAAGCAAATAAAAGATTTTTGCTAGAACATATCATAAACCACAAATCATATTTACATTACTACTGGTCCTGCATCGCTAAGGTCTCACACAAGTGCTCAATACTCAGAGAATGCTTTTCGCTGTCCTTCCTCCTTCAAACTTAAAAAAAATTGTATCCTGTGGTACATGGAATGCCACTGCCTCATGTTCACCATGTAGTACTTCCTGATTTTTGTAGGCATGTGTTGTGCCGTCTTGGAACACATAAGTCATAGGGAAAATCCTGGAGAAGTCTGTATTTCTTGAAATCTGGGCCATGGACCACTATTGCACTATTAAACAACTGTGCTTTTAAACAGACATGCATACCTGTGCTACAGAATTGAGTGCTGTAAATGACCAGAAGTTCCTTTATAGAGACTGTGAAACAGAAGACAAGCCTGGAAGACATATGGAAGTCTGGGGAAGTGGTGAAACTCACTATCTGAGACGGCTAAGCTCCACTACACTAAGCACTGGGACTTTATGTGCCAGAACAAGGATTCTTGAATCAGCCATTGTGCAGGATGCCCTGGAAGTCATCCTTGCAATTTCCCTTATTCTCTTATGTTGATATAGGCAATTTAGAACCAGAGTCACAATCACAATCATTTTATTCACAATATACATTTACATTTGTTTGTAATTTTTCTTGGTGTTTTGTCACAACATGATACATTCAACATGTATCTCTGATAACACAACACACAACACAATTTCCACTGTAATATCCAAATATTGCACCTTAAGCAGAAATTGGTAGTCTCAGTTGTAATTTATATTACAATGGAGATAGAAATAGCAGCTGAATGCAGTTCAGAGTGCATTAAGCAGAGTGGTCCAACTGTGATATAGTCATATTAATTAATACTATTTAAAATAATAATTATGATATATTTTTTTAAATTTAATATTTAATTTGCCTTGCACCTCCAGGGTTGCGGGTTTGAATCCCGCCTCTATTCTGTGTGCGGGAGTTTGCGTGTTTTCCCTATGCTTTGGGGATTTCCTCTGGGTACTCCAGATTCCTCCCCCAGTCGAAAGACATGCATTGAAATCTGATGTGCATTTCCAAATTGTCTGTAGTATGTGAATGTGCGTGTGCGATTGCGCCCTGCGATGGGTTGGCAACCCATCCAGGGTGTCCCCTGCCTCAAGTTCACTGGGATAGGCTCCAGGCTCCCCTGAAACCCTGTGTAGGATAAGCGGTATGGAAAATGAATGGATGGATGGAATAATAATAAAATAATAATTTAGGACAACCAACTGGTAAATGAAAATAAAAAATGTAAAAAGGGTAATGGATAGAAGGGTGAAAGAGGCCTACAGCAGGCTGAGCTGTAGAGCATCATCACCTCTGACCTTGATGTGTTCTGTTACAGAGAACCACTGCACCATGACACAAAGAATAAGAAATACAACATGGTCAGAGACAGCCCTAAGTATAAATGTGTCATGAAGAATAAGAAATATAATGCACTCAGGATTTCAGGAGGTCTGAGTCAATCTGTACTATCAGTGAGTTGACAAAAGATATGTGCAGTACATAAATCACATTTTACATCGAGATAAACATTAAACTTTAGCAAATTATCAGAAGCTCAAAGGCAGATATATAAAGGCAGATATCCCTTAAGAATTTCACATACTACACGTTACCAAACACCTATGCCTTGCAAATAGCCCAGCTTGGCATGCCAAATATTTTATTTATTTATTTATTTATTTAAACCCAGAAACCTTGTTCCTTTATTCAGTACAACATGCTTAAATAAACTTGCTATGAGTACAAACAGGACATCATCAGGTAAAGTAGCAAGCATACGAGGATCAAGACAATCGTGCGTAACATGAGCTGCAATTTCAACAATGTTGTACCAGAAGGATCAAATAAGTCCTTTTTCAATAATTCTGGAATTGTTCGCTTAGTACCTGATGACTTGGACATTACTGTATTGTCTTTAAATGCCTAAACATTTCGGGAATTTGAATTGATGTCTGAGACCAGAAATCTCTGAGTCGGCCTAATGAGAAATTAAACTTTGAGGCATGCTCAAACATGCCTAAAAGGAAATCCAAGCAGAAATTTTCATGCCAAAATTGTAACCAAAACCTGGTTAGATTATCTGTGTCCTACTAACTAAACACTATATATACTATATATTAAGTAAAATATCAGCTGAGCCAGCTGAAGTATATACTCACCAAATGAATGAGTCAGATGCAGTTTTCAGACCTGCTTCAATGATGAAACGTCGATGGAAACAAAGAAATTTAAACCGACACAGCTCCACCTCTTCTGCTGACTTACTGCATCCTCATTTGCTTGTGCAGCTTGCTGATATACCTTCCATCCTGTCCAAATGAAGACTGCTTTGCTTTTGAATAAACAGATATATTTTTCCATTAAAAGCAAAGAGATGATCACATCAATATTTTATTTTCATCCGTTTATTTCTTTAAGACATCCTCTTTTTTCTGCTCTTGATTTTTATTTATCTTATTTGAGAATAATAAAATAAATAAATAAATAAATAAATAAATAAATAAATAATAAAAGTAGTGGACAAAACAAGACATTGTTGAAAATGAAAGAATGATTAACATAAATTGTGCCTGAAACAACATTTCACCTTTTATACAAGAATACACCTAATACATTTAATATATCTGGTACCAGTGTCACACACACTCTCACACACTACCACTTCCGTGTTACTTCTGTGCTGAGAATAACCAACCTCTCAAAATAATATCTGTTCAATGATTGACAGGGTAGAGGGGTCCTGACAAACCTGACAAAGCTTAAGAGTGTAACTAAATGTTAATCAGTATACTGGTACCTGTCTGTGATGAGGATGTGTGTAACCATTTTGGAAAGTAATTTTTTTTTTTTTTTTAAAGATAGTTGGCTTTGCCACGCCAACATTAAAAAGAAGTAAGGGAGGGTAGGCTCAGGATTTCAGAAATAAATGGGGTGACTGAATGAAAAATGGAGACAGCCCTGCCTGATGAGATCAGTATTTTAGAACTGTATAAATGATTGAACCAAGGCTGAACCCATTGGGTGATCTGCAAACCAGCTCGGCTTCGTTGTTTGACTAATAACGTGTCTTTTGGCATCAAGACCCCAGTGGTACAGTCAGAGACTGATACTGTTAGAGACTGTGTGCCTATTGTGTACTTATAAGGCCTCATTTATGAATCTTTCAGTGAAATTGTATGCAAATCTTTGCATATGCCAAACTAAACAAAAAGACTGTACTCCGTACTCACACGTGTATCTTGGTAAATGCAAATTACACGTAAGAAATTACCAAGCGTGTTCACAACCCAGGTAATTTGTTATTAATGATGGCCACAAGACTCCATAAAAGGTAAAGCTCACAGAGAGCCGAAGACAAAACGATGCAGAGTGATGGCTAGCCACTGCCACCTTTCAATAAAAGGGTATACAGTGCATGATCACGACAATCCTGGAGATAACAAGCATTCCAGTTTCAACAGTGTTGTTCCATAATGATCAAATAAGCCCTTTTAGTCATCTTGAAACTTTTCTCTTACCACTTTGAGGCATGGACTTATTGTGGTGTCTATAAATATATGTCTATAAATGTCTGAACTTGTCCTTTGAAGTTAGGTGAAGGCTGACACCCAAAATCGAAACTTTGAGGCATTGATGAGAAATGAAAATTTGAGGCATGCCCCAACATGCCTAAAAAGAACTTATCATGACAAAATGTAAACCAAACTTACATTTTCCATTCCCTGCTGAATAAATACTTCGATTATATTCTGCCTCGCTCGTATGTCACTTTGGATAAAAATTTTTGCTGAATATAAAACGTAAATGTAGCCTTCAACTGTTTTCATTTGATAGATGACCAGACATAAATATAATTTCAGTTGAACCAGTTGAGTCAACAAATGAGTGAATCAGTTCTGACTTTCAGAGCAGCTTCATTGCTGAACCAATGGAAGAAAACAATGAAGTTCAAACCAGTTCAACAAAACACACAACTCCACCTCTTCCACTGACTTACTGCTTATTCATTTACTTGTAAATCCTGTATACACACGCTCATCTTCAATCTTCTGACACTTCCAAATAAAGATATATATATATATATATATATATATATATATTTTTTTTTTTTCTATTAAGAGTAAGGACATGTTAATTTCAATATTTTATTCCCAACAATTTATTTATTTTAGCGATGCTCTCTTTCCTTTTTTCTTCTTTGCCCTCGATTTTTCTTCACCTTGGTTGAAAATAACCAAAAAACTGACACTGATGAAGGTTAAAGAATGATTAACACAAACTGTGAATGAAACAAGAATACACCACATACACTTGTACTAGTGTCACACACAGTCTCACACTACCATGTCAGTGTTACTGCTGCGCTGAGAATGATCAACCTCCCAAATAATATCTGGTCAATGGATTATTTTCCACTGATTGATGAGGTAAATGAGGAGGGGGGCCTGACAAACTGTACACAGCAATAGATGGGATACAGTCAGAGACTGTGCACTTGTTGGTAAGTACAAGGCCAGTGGGCCTCATTTATGAATCTTTCAGTAAGGTTGTTTGTAGAAATCCATACTTCATACTCATGTGCATATGTTGCTAAATGAAAATTACATGAAAGAGATTACTAAGCCCATTCACAAAACAGCTGATATGTATTTAGGGATGCCCACAAAATGGTGAAATTTAAGGGTCACAGATACTGTATCTAGAAAAAATAAGATGACAAAATCGTGAAAGAGCGCCTCTAAGCATGATGTTTGCTGAATCTTCCAGTAATTCAGCTCAACCATTACAACATGTGAGGTATAATAGGTGCAAACAAACTCTTTCATCTTTACATGCTTTGCCTTAAAATGGCTAGCCTTGTCTTAATTTCTGGATTTGTGTTGGATTTCTTTCTTTCAAGTCATTAATATGAAACGACCAAAAGAATGTGTCACTTGAAATAAATAAGCGATTTAAACTTGACAGCTTAATCCAAAATATGATTATATGATTATATGATTTGAATCCCAGTGAATTAAAGTTCACATTAATGAGTCTCCTTTAAAATCAGGAGCTCTAGTCAGATTTTTTAAAACTGGATTTTCATGATTTATTCATTGACACATTTCTTGTGTAAAAACTCCTGCAAGTGATTTATGAATAAATTTGTTTATATCCAGTTTGATAAACGAGACCCACTAAGTGTAGCGTATGTTTCAGACAGACATTTTTTTTTTTATCAGTTGCACAAGGAAAGCTATGTGTGGTCCATCTGCTAAGACCATAAGAGATTTTCAGTGGCCATCTGGACTGTCTGTGACCCTCCTTCAGACGTCAGATGGAGCTAGATAGTGACAGTCCCTTGCCATGTATTCTCCAACCTCATCAGGTAGGAAGTAACACAACGTATTGACTAAATGGGTGCCAATAATTGTTACACACCTATATTTAACAAATATATATATATATATTTTATAAACCTGTGTTTTGTTTGCAATTGTTTGATATCCATGAGAGCAGAGTATCAAAAGGTTAAACAAAAAAGACAATTTTTCACATCCTCCTTTGCTCATATTTACCAGGGGTGCCAATAATAGTGGAGAGAACTGTAGGTTGAATTGATTATCAGCATTTAGTAACATAAATCAAATTTATCTGGCATTATTTAATTTTTTTTCCATGGCAGGTATTTAATTACAAATTGCAATTCAATTTCATGTTTACTAATGTAGTAAATAATATTATTTGAGGCAACCATATGAAGTTGAATGAAGTTGTACACTAGTTTGATTATTTGTTTTTACTAATCAAAAAGAATTAAATTAAACCATACTAAGGTTAGTTAAATTGAATTAAAATAGGGTGGCACAGTGGGCAGCGTTGCTGCCAGTTACTGAATTCCATCCATCCATAAATTTTCTGTACCACTTATCCTACACAGGGTTGCAGGAGCCTGGAGCCTATCCCAGGGAACTTGGGGCATGAGACGGAGGACACGGGCACAATTGCACACACACTCATACACCCATT
Organism: Stegophilus panzeri; assembly: GCA_024331685.1. Lineage (NCBI taxonomy): Eukaryota > Metazoa > Chordata > Actinopteri > Siluriformes > Trichomycteridae > Stegophilus > Stegophilus panzeri. Next base: position 14,585,643 of record JANDJT010000131.1, on the reverse strand, counting down.
CATACACTACGGACAATTTGGAAATGCCAATCAGCCTATAACGCATGTCTTCGGACTGGGGGAGGAAACCGGAGTACCCAGAGGAAACTCACAAAGCACGGTGAGAATGTGCAACTCACACAGGGCGGTGGTAGGAATCGAATCCCCAACCTTGGAGGTGCGAGGCAAATATGCTAACCACTAAGCCACCCTGCTCCCCAGTTACAAAATGATTTCATTAAAATTAGATAAAAAATGAGGTTAAATCCAACACTCAGTCTAAAGTTTAGGTTCATTTATAGGTCAATAAGTTGGAAAGAATTTCTTTCTTTCTGAGTTCTATTCCAGTTTTCTCATTGAGTTTTATGTACACTTTAATGTAAATCTAGATAAACTAATCTATATTCATTCACTTCCCTAAACAAATTATTATATAGCAGGCCAAAGAAATAAGCCCCAGATACTTCACAATAAACATGCAGCTATGGGAAATGTAAGCCTTTGTCTGTTAAGTCTGTTTGATTAACTCATTTTTAAAAATCATGTGAAAATCAAGGAATGTGAAAGTTATGAGAATGAGCTCTCATGTATCTGAGGCAGCCTAAAGAGAATGGGGGAAAATGTGATCTCAGTGACTTTGGCTATGACATGGATTTTGGTTACAGACAGGCAGGTTTTAGTATTTCAGAAACTGCTGGTCTGGGATTTTCACACACAACAGTCTCCAGAGTTTATACAGAGTTGTGCAGAAAACAAAACACATCTATTGAGCAGCAGTTCTGTGGCTGGAAATGACTTGAGAGAGGGCAGAGGAGAATGACTGGACTGGTTCCAGCTGACAGCGAGGCTAAGGTAACTCAAATAACCACTCTTTATAACTGTGGTGAGCAGAAAAGCATCTCAAACCACACTACATGTTGAAACTTGAGGCAGATGAACTACAACAGCAGAGACCACATCGGGTTCCACTCCTGTCAGCCAGACAGCAATGTGAGTCTACAGATTCACTGAAACTATACAGTTGGAGGCTGGAAAAAGACCAGGGTTTTTTTTTCTATCTTCAACTGTGCAGTTTTGGTGAGTCTGTACCCCCTGTAGTCTCAGATTCCTGTCCTTGGTTGACAGCATGCTGTGTTTATAAACTCTAAAGACTGTTGTGCATTAAAGTCCCATTAGATCAGTGGTTCTGAAATACTCAAACCAGCATGTCAGGCACCAACAACCCCCAAAGTCACTGAGATCACATTTTCCCCTATTCTGATGTTTTTTTTTTTATGAATATTAACAGAAACTCATCCGGTATCTTCATGTTTTTTACTTCTATATACTATACAACAGTCAATCAATCAATCACTCAATCAATACAGTCATTATTGATGTAGAAAAATACTGAATTTTTTGTACTCTACACAAGAAACAACAAACTTTCAAACAAATCCATTAACAACATAAAAGGCATCAAAACACAACTAGCTTTGGCATTAAGGCAAAATGAAGAAGATTAAATAAATAAATTAGATGAGGAATCTTTTGTCAACCAGAGTTTTTCTGGCCAGGTTCCTGCGACCGGAGACATTTCGAATCAGCCTGAAGATCTGTGAGAAAACACACACAGATAGATTCTTATGATCATCTGAATTATTTCAAACAGCCATAACCCTTTGAATTTGTAACCTATACAGGCCTAATTAAAACATTTGGCTTAAAATACAATATATAATTGTAATGACTCAATTATGTGCAAATATAAACTGTATTCAAAGAAATGGACATATCAAAAATTTAACTGAGCCAGATGATGCCAGATGATGTGTTGGGGAAAATAATTTTTAAAGTTAATTGGACACTGTAAATCATTTAAATGGGCCATGTTAGTCTGAGCAGAAGATTACTTAATCCTAAATATTCACAACTGAGATTATGGTCTTAATGGTAAATGGCGCACTTATATAGCACTTTTATCCAAAGCGCTTTACACGGTGTCTCATTCACCCATTCACACACATACACCAATGGTAGCAGAGCTGCCATGCAAGGCGCTAACTTGCCATCGGGAGCAACTTGGGGTTCAGTGTCTTGCCCAAGGACACTTCGGTATGTGGAGTCATGTAGGCCGGGAATCGAACCGCCAACCCTGCGATTAGCGGACAACCCGCTCTACCACCTGAGCCACAGCAGCCCAGTAAATATTGGTTAAACATAATTATCATTATTCATTAAACACACTCAGAAACTCCCACACACAGATATTAAGTGGACTATGGCACTGGCTTGGAACAGCACAGCTAGAAAGCAGCACTGTCAAAAGACAGTGGGTATTTTTCTCTTTCTCATCTCTCCCTGTCCAGAGAAAGAGAAGGGTCTGGGGTCATGAAGAAGGCGTGAGGGACACAAAGTCAAACAGACAATGGGCTAGAACACTCTCAATATGCTCAAAAAAAGAAATGGTCCAATACCTCTGTATATATACCTCTGTATGTATGTTTTATGTGACTCTGAATGTATAAGACTACATGATGTGAACTTCACTTCACTTAGCTATACACCTTAGACAGTCAAATGAGCCATATATAATATGTGTGTGGGTTTAGAAAATTACATCCCTTTCAGACATCCACACACAAGGACACACACAGACACACACCTA
>JANDJT010000131.1:14565781-14576336 GCA_024331685.1 Stegophilus panzeri | reverse complement strand
ATTCAGAAATGTATACTGCCGGTAATTTACACAGCTGAGATTCAGAAACTTATCCAAATCGTATTTTTTTTCTGTGCACTACTGAAAAACAAGTGCAAACGATTAGCCACTCTTGCATAATGCGTAAAGAGAAACTATCTTCAAAGAAATATCTGGTATTAATTGGAGTTTTGCATGGTTTAAATATTCTTCACTGACATTGCAGTCGATTACAAATAAATTATTTGGAATGAAAATCTGCTCTAAACCAATACAAATTCAGATATGAATATGAAGTGCACTTTTTTTTTTTTAGAAAGTTACAAGAAATGGTCACAGGCTATCTCGGTTGACACTTGAGGGGTACATCGAGACTGGGATCCCACAGAACAGAAAAAGCTAAAGCAAGCATTCAGATATAAAGCTTGTGGTATGTTCATTAACAGGAACGTGTGGTGCTGAGCGATGAAGGTAGTGTTTAGTCCAAATCTAAGTCAGTGTGGCAGTAGTTTAAATAATGCTACTAGTTTGTTTATATTTGGGGGCATAGAACCAACTGAATTCATTAGAAAATATCACAGAATTTGAACTGGAGTGATGTAGTTGAGGTTGATGAACCGTCAGAGCCTGAATTCAAACACCACTGTTTCCAGGGACATAGTGGCAGGGTTCGTATTTAATAATAATAATAATAATAATAATAATAATAATAATTATTATTATTATTATTATTATTATTATTATTTCAGGTTTAAATCAAAATACAAATTCAGATATCTGGAGCACTAAAGAGATAACTACAGAAAGTGGAATTGCGTTACACACCTATTATATATTACCTTAAGTGCAAAAGCACATCCAACATATATCACAAAACTGTCCTCTTGAGCTGGTAATGGCAACAATACAGACACAAATTGCTGAGCCTGTAAGACAGAAGGAAAAAAGGCTAACTACTTAATTAGAATTTCCTACACAGCCTGGACAAAATATAGAACAAAAATATCAGAAGAGCAAAAAAAGAGAAAAATACGCACTTGCTGATATTATCAATATACTGTATATATACACAAAATACTGTATACTGAGTGTATACATCTACTATGTAGAGTACACTCTTATTCCAACTGTGCACCACATTTTATACCAAAGCTTTAAAGCATCTTTTAAATGAAATTTAAAAAAATATATTCTGCAAGTGTAAAGAACGTTTCTATAAATAATGCAGTGCTCACAGTGTTAATATTATTCGTTATGTTATAGTTACAATTAATAAAGTACTGACATAAAGTTTGGCCAAGTTTGGCCTTTTTTCATATTAGAGACCATCCCAACATACAAAATTCTAATCAGGTAATTCAGACATTATTGAGCAAAAAACACTGACCTTATATAAAATGAGCCAGTACAGACCAGTTCCCACGGTGATGAAGAAGAAAACATTTGCCAAATCTCCAGCATAGAACAGCAGGAACTTCAAAATGGTCTAAATGAAATAGAGGTAATAATAATAATAATAATAATAATAATAATAATAATAACAACCAATAATAGTAAGAATTTTGTTTATACATGTCAATACAATTCAAAATCACCAAAAATGAGAAAATTTAAAAAAAAGGCTGTGAAAGGTTAAAAAAAAATAAACATGAAAGAGAATTTTAGCATTTGGACACCATTATTAATTCTGATCAGTCATACCATTTATTATTCTCATGCTTTAAAACACTTTTGCATTTGAGCTGTGACAAAGTTCACTAAAGAAAATCCAAAAAAAAAAAAAATTAAATATTAAAATATAATTTAAAAAAATTAATATTTATAATTAACATGTAATGTCCATCTTCAGTGATGTCCAAGATTTATTTTGTAAAGAAATTCAGTAAAATAAGTGGTTAGAATGTACAGTACATAAGGAGATGGATAAGTGCATACAATGAGCTAAGCCTCACTGTCATGAAACCAGTAAGGGAACTCTGAACTACAGTTCCCAACAGCCACTGCTTTAGTGTCACATGACCACCTGCACCTGATTCACGTTCCTGGTAATTAGCACTCTTGTATATAGTCACAGGTTGCAATGCACTCTTTGTCTCACGTTATCATCTCACTATACCTTTGTCTATGCTGCCGTATTTTGTCTTTGCCACAGTGTTTTGTTTCCTTGTTGTAGAGTGTTTCGTATGTTTGTTGGTTATTAAATGTTTAAGAATCTGCGCTTGCTTCCATATCCATCTTTGTAACGTGACACTCACTGAACACAAATGTATAAATGACCTCAAAACTTGCTATTGGGTAGTTTTTCACACATTTGGTTAGATAGGAAGGGAGACCAGTAGCGTGACAAGGCCGAAACAGAACTCAAACTACACTCCCGTATTTCTACATTCATCTGCTGTGAAGATCCTATCTCCAGACTTATCCTTCCACCTTTTGCATTTGACTGAAGTGTTATTCTGGTGTAAAAGACAACACATGCTACTATCACTGTCAATTCTAATTGCCTGAGCCAAGTTTCTACTGTAACACCTGTGTCATATACCTGCATTGCATTCTAGAACAATCTCCACTACTTCTACATTGGAGTTCTCATGAATATGACACTGAACGTCGAGGGAAATGGTAAGTGGTTTCAAATAATCCATATGTTTTGGATATCTTTTTGTTTTTTTTAAATGAAATCCCATGTAACAGTATTAATCCCTTCTTTTAGTGTGTACATGTGTGTGTGTGTTTGCTTGCCTGTACGTCAATGAGAGGGGAGGCAATCCTTCTTTTCCAGCTTGCCGTCTTCAATAGAGTGTACACAACAGCCACTCCACCCAACACACCCAGAGCAATCTGGACAACACGCACATCAACATCAGCATCAGCATCATCATCATCATCATCATCATCATCATCATAAAAAAAAACCCAACTTTTTTTTTAAATTTTTTTTTTATCAGTTTAAAAAAGCCAAACATATACTCATTTTAACACTCACATCAGTTTTAACTCGAGCTTCGTTCTGATCCATCTCATACTCCAAAGAGAATGATATCTAAGTATACACATATGTAAAGGTTAGTATCTGTACACACATGCACGCAAATACTCAATATCTACTTTATGTATACCTACAGCTACAGTTTGCTTGGCCTGGTCAGTGATGAGAATATCAGAGTAGTACACAGTCATCAGAGGAGGGTACACCTGTCCTTTCTGGGTGTTTGGCACAAGCTGGAAACTATAAGCCACACAACACTATTATTAAGAACATGAAGCATCACAATTAACATTGTGTGCTGATGTGTGTAAATATCGCATGCATTTGACCTCATTTTCAAGTTACTGGCCACACGAATAACTCTGGGGATGGAATTCACACTCTTTTCTCTGCCACTTAAAGTGTCTATCATCATCAGCCTTCGGGTCAGGTACCAGCTATTCATGTTAGAGGCTAGGACACACACACAAAGACACGCACACATACACACACAAGATGCATATTAGGACAAAAATCAGTGGCTTTAATCAAGTAGTATTAATATAATAACTTGGCACTTGCACTGGGAAAATTCTGCGTATTCAGAGTCGGCTTACGCAGGTGCTTATGCTGATTTTCTGGAGGACCCATTCAGATTATTAAAATTGCCTGCATGACACTCTAAGCTGTGAGGTTATCAGTTTGTTCTTGAATAGAAGCGTTTGAGAAGGGCTTTTTTTTTTTTTTTTTTGGTGTGTGTTTAGACCATCACCTTTAAAGACAAGCTGTTGCCCTCAAAGCCCCAAAAATCAGGGGACAGAAAATACAGACTGATAAAGCAGATAGCTTTTTACCCACACTGGTGTCAAGTGCAACACGATGTAACTTAAAAGCAAGAGAGAAAATAAAAATCTGGTTTAGACTAACACAATTATACACAGCGGATATAAAAAGTTTACACACCCCTGTTTTATTATGTTATATAGCAACCAACAAAATTCAACTGAAAAACCAAACAGAAACGTGAAACGTGCTGTTGAGAGGTACAGCAGAAGTGTGCCAAGATTGTAAATTGTGCTCATAATTTTATCTCACCAAAAGATAAACATAAGGTCATGTAATGTGCATGCATGAGCTAGACTAATAAAAGAATGCCCACGGTTTAGTAATTTCATGCACTCTTCTGTAAAGAAAACATGCCAACATTTTAAAGGATAAGCTGACCAAGCACTCAAGTGTAGTGTAAGTGTAAGTGTAGTTCATCCATAATTTCAGCCATATCAAATTTGGTCATCAAGATAAGCATTCACAGTAAAATCCCTAGCGTTGAATTAACACCCGTAGTGTTTATTTGAGTCCAATGGACTTATATAAACACTGTAGGGTGTAAATTCAACACTGTGGGTGTTAAATCAACACTGGTGATTTTGCTGTGTTGTCTCTGATTAAGATGTTGTCTCATGTGAGCTTCTGGGAGAACTAGCTAGTGGCTGGAGGGTGGAGGGAAAAAAATCTAGAACTATAATCAAAGAATTTTGCTCAGATTTTAACCTGAGGCACTCTTTAAAAAAGTAAGGTAGCCTGTTTTGACAAAACATAAACTCAGTGTAAAGGTAATATAATAAGGGGTGCAACAGAAAAGCATCCGGAAATCGCAAGTTTCGAATCCCAACAATGACGCAGCCATCAGTGGCCAGGAGTCCAAGAGAGCCAAATTGGCTGCGCCAATTTTACATACTCTCTTTCCCTTATCAATTTACAGCAACACAAATCAAACATGGGCATCTGTGAGCTCATTCATGCAGAAGGGGGGCGGATCACACTTTCGTGATTACTCTTTCATGATCGTATAAGCAGCAGTTCAAAAAAATGCATTTGACAGCTTCGTATGTGTGTCAGAGGAAGCACGATAGCCGTCTCCCTACAGGATTGGTAGCTGTCATACAACAAGGGATAGGGGAGAGCTGGCTGGTGGGTGGGAATTGGCCAAAACTAAATTAAAGAGAAAAATAAAAGTAATAATGAAAGTAAAGGCTTATAATATATATATATTTGTAAAAAGATGAAAGTGTTATTAAAATGACAGCATTATTAAATGCTAAAGTAAAAAGAGGCCTTTTTAAAACTTTAAATGAAGAAAAATAGAGGGAGCCTGCTTTATACCTGCAAAGTTGAGTAATTTGTGGTGCATAAAAATAAATGACAGGTCACTTTTGTGCTTTGCTCTTGGAATGTCACTAATGCAGTACTGAACCTTAAAACTCGGAACATTACAATCTGGAGCATTGTTCATGATATATTGCCTTTCCAACATTAACACCTCATAACACTGAAATTGTACCTCTATTATATGTTACCTTGGTTGACAAACTGGTCATTGAACTGCAGAATGAGATTGAGAATGGGCACAGCGAGGAGGCGCTCATCTCCCGCAGTGTTCTGCTGCACCAGGAAGATGTCATAAAACAAAGGCTCCGAATAAGCAGCCAGGAGATCCGACACTGAGAGAACACACTGAGAAGAAAGAATGTGAGCGGCAAAAACACACACTCCTAACTGCATACACATGCATGAACGGTACTCACGTTTTGATTGTAGGCCGTCCCAAATGTGAAAGCAGCCTGCTGTCTAGTTAAGGTATCTGGACAAAGCTGCAAATAAATAAATAAATAAATAAATAAATTCCCATGAAGCCATTAAAGCACTTAGTATCAGAATAAGCAAATTTACATGAGGATTTACCATTAGCTGTTTATCATACATCAAAAGGCATAAACTGAGATGGAAAGACAAAATTTATAGTATATAGTTTCTCTAATCTCTCATCATATCACATAACTAAACGTTCTCAAACAAAAGTGGAATACCAAATGGCTCCCTATTAGGCCTGAATTAAATGGATATATCATACTATCATACTGCAAATAGTTAGTTGTATATTGGGCATATTGGCATGAACTCATATTCAGAGTTTGCAAATTAAACTGCCAACTGAAGTACAAATATTAAGTCAATATCAATGTGGAGCAGTCAGAGACCAGTTATACATATACTTAAGTCAATTTTCTGGGCTGCACATTCAAATTTTTACAAATGAAAATAAAAAAAAACTTAAAGTGAGAAAGAACCAATATGAATGAACCACAGCTTTACCGCTGAACATATTTCCTCATACATTGTCTTGTGGCTTTCACTTTATTTTGTCATTCTCAAATCAGTGGTTTGCCTTAAATCTTCAATTCACGAGGTGTGTATAAACCACATCGCTGGTTTACCTGCAGGTTGCTTCTGCCTACATTCTCCCATCTTATAAACTCTCCTCGAACGGTGTATACTGCAGCCCGCAGCTGTATGTTTGTGTTCTGAGGGGACACACACAAACACACAAGGAAATATTTCAATTATTTCATTAGTTCATCCTAAACACAAAATAATGAACTATATTACTGAAAGCATTGCAAAGAATTAACACATGTGTTAGGACCATACATGAGTTAAAAAAAGATCTTTTAAGTCTTCTTAAAAAAAAAAACAGAGGCCTATTCTTTTTTTTTGTTATTCTTTTAATCTAGTGATATAAAATACAAACCACATAAGAAGTAACTGTCACAAAAAGCAGGCTTCTAGTCTAAAATTGGATCATTAACATATCAGATTAAATTTTACAATAAATTACAGACATTAGATCATTTTTTCCTTCAGATATGGAAGATATCTATGCTAGCATCTAATACTGTTCCAAACCGCAAGCTTTCTATATTTGAGGCTGAAATGGAAAAAGGATTTTCTACAGGCAGACATTTGATGAATCACAGAAAATGACATCATGGGGTTTTCCATCAGTTGTTTTTTTTGCACATTTTCAAAATTCATGTAAAACTTTTTGTTGTTGTTGAAAAAAAAAACAAAAAAAAACACCCAAACATCGGAAAAGAATTACCCAAGCTGGTGTATGGATTAAAAAGACGAGTTTTGATAAAGAGAGCAAATGGTTTTTCAACTCATATATTTTAGTGCTATAACTATATCTGTGTGGCAGTTGGGGGAAAACCCATAAACCCACCAGATTATGCTACAGCTGAAAATTTTTCAGGAGGTCAAGTTAGGTAAATTAGAAGCCTGTTTGATAAATGCAGCTGTAAAACCAGTAAAGATGATGTTTTAATTGCTAAATTGCTTTCTAACCCATTATGCATCTATGCCTACTGCTTCCATTTTATTTTTTTAAAATTATCAGTGGGGGAAAGAAACTTCAGTAGAATCTTAGAAATCTTTAGATGGATTTCAGAATTTCTTAGTATTTCATACCTCCCTCTTTTGCTTTAATGACAACATAGACTTGAGATGGAATGCACTCCACAAGTTTGTGTAAAACCTGATGATCCATGTTAGATCAAATTGATTGCTGTGCTGTCTGAACATGTGCTTCAATGGACACGATACGTCTCAAGGAAAATCTGACTCTTTGTATAAAGGATTTAACATGGTCAATCAAAATTTTAATTGTGACCATATTGCTGATTACTGAATATTGAATATATATGACATTACGACATTTGCTTTCTTTGTTTTAGGTTTATTTCCATCCATCCATCCATCCATTTTCCATGCCGCTTATACACAGGGTTGTGGGGGACCCAGGGCGCTCAGGGTACAAGGCAGGGGACACCCTGGACGGGGTGCCAACTCATCGCAGGGCACAATCACACACACACACACACACACACACACACACATTCACACATTCACACACTCCTCCACATGATACAGACAATCTGGAAATGTTGATCAGCCTACAAAGTATATCTTTGGACTGGGGGAGGAAACCGGAGCACCTGGAGGAAACCCCTGAAGTACAGGGAGAACATGCAAGCTCCATGCACACCGGAGGTGCGAGGCAAACATGCTAACCACTAATCCACTATGCGTCCTGTTTATTTTGAGTCTTTAAAAAAAACAAAGAAAAAAAAACAGAGCGACTTATCCAGGGCGACTTACATTTATCTAATTTATACAACTGAGCAGTTGAGGGTTAAGGGCCTTGCTCAAGGGACCAGCAATGGCAGTGATGGCAGCAATGATTTGAACTTATGACCTTCCGATCAATAGTCCAATGTCTTACTGACCACTGACCCCTATTTTTCCTCAATTTTGTTAACAAAAGCAATATCAAACGCGTCACAGGTAGCCTGACTGGAATAAAGTGGTTACTGAAGATGAATGAACATCAAATATTAAATCTTTCCATTACAGTGAAGAACACTGCATTGCAATTTTGTTGGAAACACTTATTAATGTGATTAGAAAAAAATCTAATCGTAGGCACAAAACCTGCCTAATCAGCATTATCCTCAGCATTGTGCATGTTAATACTGTCATAATCATGCCCTATGTCATAATTCTCAAAAAATGTAATTAAATGTTGTAATGAAAAATAAATCATGATATCAGAAAAGGAGAGTCTCTCTCTCTCTGAAGACAAGTGAAGAATGAACATTGAAAATCGATATCGCAGATATGCTATATGGCCAAATGTTTGTGGACACCTGACCATCATACCCATATGTGCTTCCTGAACATCCCATTACATGTTCCCCTTTGCTGATATAACAATCACCATTCTTCTGGGAAGACTTTCCATTAGATTTTGTAGTGTGGCTGTGGGGATTTGTGCTCATTTAGCCAGAAGAGCATTAGTGAGGTCAGGCACCAATGTCAGGTGAGGAGGCCTGGGGATGCAGTTGGCATTCAAGTTCATCCCAAAGGTGTTCAGTGGGGTTGAGATCAGGGTTCTCTGCAGGACACTCAAGTTCTTCCACTCCAAACTAGACAAATCATGTCTATATGGAGCTTGCTTTGTGCACAGGGGCTTTGTCATGCTGGAACATGTTTGGGCCTCTTAGTTCCGGTGAAGAGAAATTGTAATGCTACAGCATGCAAAGACATCATATACAATTGTGTGCTTCCAGCTTTGTGGCAACAGTTTGAGGAAGAATCACATATGGGTGTGATGGTCAGGTGGACACAAACTACAATAAAACATCAATCAAATGTCATGCAATCAAGGCGTTCCACCATGCCAAATTTAATCAATTTCAGATAGCTAAAAATGTCTCAGGAAAAAGTGCAAAAGCATACATGAACATACACAACAAATACATGCCTACCTTGTTTGTGCCTTTAAAGCTGAAGCCTACAGGTAGTGGCTCAGTCTGCAGAACTCTTGATGCCAATCCTGGCTGTTCTCCATAATACAACCAGGGCAGGTTAATCCTCCTGCAGGTGCAACACACAAACACAAAATTCAACATCCAACATTTTTTGTGCCTCAGCAAAATGCAAGCACTGATTATTAGAACTTTCATAAACAATCTCAAATAAGATGAAGAAATGGGTGTAACAATACAGAGTATCGGAGCATTCGATATGCCTGCATATATGTGAGGTGTTATAAACATTTAACTTTCAACAACCACACATTCCTGCCTCTGAAAAAGTAACCTCCTCTTTATCTCGAATCAGGATAAGGCTACAGGGGTTTTGAAACACATTTCTCCTGACTCTTTCAAGGGGATCCTTCGCTAAGGACACGTTGGTTATGGATCTGTCACTGAGTTTTGGTCAGTGAGATAATTGAAGACAAGATTAAGAGTTAAAGAACTGCTCCGTTCAATGCCCGATTTCCCAACACCAACCAGACATGGAACTGCTTCCATACCAGAACTAGCTTGAATTTCATAGGTGTAATAAGACACTGTCAGAAAAAGGACAAGACCTCACTCCCTCTGAATGGTACAGTATCAGAGGGTTTACAAGAGCCTGTTCCCATATCATCTGGGTTGAGAAGTGGGATGGACAGATTCAGGATGGACGCTTTCATGGAAAGATCTAAACAGATTGTGGCTGAACCGTCTTTTTTTTAATTTTATAGATTACCTCATTTCTTAAACATGTTAACTATGCTTAGTTTGAGTGCATGAAGAGTGAACTAGTCATGACATCTTGCGACCTTCGACCCGCAACTTTCAGTGGATCACACTGTTCGGTTTTGTCACTCTGTCTTTGCCACTAGCATATTAGCTTGAGATAACAGCAATGACTATGGTCAGCAGGAAAATTCCCACAAATCTTTAAGGTCTGGTGTATGTGAGTACTTTGGCTATCTGGTAATATACGACGCTAATGACCAGTGAGAGGCCCATGTCACAGTTTTGGATCAGCACAGACAGAGAACAGCACTGACAAAAAAAGGAAGGATGTTTTTCCACTTCCTTATCTCTAGGAGAAGTGAATTGCTCTCTCTGGGGCCAAAACGAAGGCAGGGGCGACATGAGGTCACCCAGATAATGGACCATCTGTCCCTTCACAAAAGAAAGAGAAGCTTCATTTTGGCAGTAATGTCAACATCTAACTTTGTCATCACACATACATACACACACACACACACACACACACATACACACTCACACACACACATACATACATACATACATATACACATACACACATACACACATACATACATACATACACACACACACACCTGTGGCTACACTGTAGCTATATTATCATTCAAGAAATTGAATGATATGAAATAAAAATGCTGTA
>JANDJT010000131.1:14552500-14565681 GCA_024331685.1 Stegophilus panzeri | reverse complement strand
ACACACACACACACACACACACACACACACACACACATACATACACACACACACACACACACACACACATACATACATACATACATACATACATACATACATATACACATACACACATACACACATACATACATACATACATACACACACACACCTGTGGCTACACTGTAGCTATATTATCATTCAAGAAATTGAATGATATGAAATAAAAATGCTGTATAAATTATATTTCACATATACCTGAAAAAGTAACAAATATATCATAATAGACTGGTGTGTATTTCAAATGTGAGGTGTATTTCCACCACGAATGAGTGAATTAGCTTTACATTATCTGCTTTTCTGCTGTGTGCCTGCACCACAAGTGGGTAAGTGGATTTTCCATATTATCGGTTTCTGTGCTGTGTACTTATGGGACCACCATTTTGATTACTATGTGTCTTTGGTCAGACTCGTATTCTTAACAGTTTTTTATGTTCCATGTGTTTTTTCTGTGGCTAGAAGTAAGGTCAAACACCATCAATCCTGGTTCTTCCAAGAGGAATTCTGAGAATCCCCCGAATGGGCTTCCCATGAAGAAGGAAAGAACTGATGCATCTACTCAAACATGCTTTAAAGTGTCTCGGGGTACACAGACTCCCAGGTATCCTTCTAAGTCACGCAGATTCCCTGGAAGGTTAACAAGAAAATGATGTGTCCTATGAAATCTTATGTGAAACCATTTCTTGTATATAAAAAACTAATGTTCTTTTGTGTATCTTTTTGTCAATGCACAAATCTTACTTTAAACTAGTTTCTGTGTGTGTGTGTGTGTTCTCTTATTAGATTGACTGCTCGTGTGTGTGTGTGTGTGTGTGTGTGTGTTCTCTTATTAGATTGACTGCTCGTGTGTGTGTGTGTGTGTGTGTGTGTGTGTGTCCTCTTATTAGTACATCTGTCATGGGGCCCCTCTGCTCTCGTTCTCCTGCACACACACATACTGCTCAAACAGTACACGTTATAGTCTCCCTTACATTCAACCATTTTCAAATGTGAGGTGAAGTTTTAATTCTTTATATTTTATTATTCTAAGTCCCTACATCATTTCCCAAACCCATAAATTGGGGGAACTTAAAAGATCTTGGGAGAATCTAACATCAGATCTCCAGAGAGACTACCATCAATCTCTCAGTTTCAGGCTACGGTTCTGTTCCATTCATCCCATTGATTGTGTAACTTTTACACATTAATTATAAATTATTATCCATGTTCTACTTGTAGTCTTGGATATAGTATAATAAACATTTGTAATTGTTTTACCCTTAAAGTACTCAGTGATATGACGCAGTAAGTAATGAATAAGTTGTATTAATAATGGTTTGAGTAGATCAAAGTAACAGTAAGTTAGACAAATAAATATACTGTAAAAGCTAATACTTTAAAGTACTATTAAACCACTGACAAGTAAATATAAAAGGGCTTTTCTTGCAAGTCAAACCTCTGCGGTAGCAGAATAATTGCTTAATTAATGCATAAATGCCTCAGATGCAGTAATGTCACTTTCCAGCAGACAGCTTAGTATTATAAAACTGGGTGTATTAAATCTTTGATTGAACACTGAGATATTATGATTCTAACATTTTAACTAAAAGTTTGATTCTCCTTTTTACTACCACGGTGAAAAAAACATGCAGGTAGGAAGACCGTGTGTGTGTGAATGTGCTCTGCAATGGCCTGGTGTCCCACCCTGGGAAAATTCACCCACCTTGCTCGCGGGGATAGACTCTGGAATTCATTGCAACCCTGATCAGGATAAAGCAGTTACTAAAGTTGAAGAGACGGGTCAGATATTTGCCTGCGCCTATTTCCGTCATTGGATTTAGGAGAGTGGTGGATTAATTCCTCTGTTTGCATATGTGTGTACCAGTATGGGTTGTCCTGGTTGTTGCCCTGAGCCGCTGTAGCTCTGTAGATAGTGTAGTACAGGCCGCAGGCATCGGTGGTGATAGTGCTTGAGTGCATGTTCATCACACACATGTTCCCCAGAGCCTGGCATGCTGTCCGATTAGTAAACAACTACGAGACAAGGGAAAACCCAATGTTAATCCAGTCATGCATACACACGCAAACACACTTACACAAGTGACGACAAGTCAGTCATTTCAAAAGTGAATTTATCTCCATGTTTTAGAGAGCATTTTGCATTTGTAAAACATGAGCGGGAGCTGTTCTCCTAAATGTCACTTAAGAGACCCTGTTATTATGGACGATGGTTACTAGGTACACAGATATGACTTGTACATTTATTTTCCATGTATGTGAGCAATACAGAATCACAATTTATACAACAGCAGCAAGCTTCACGCCAACAACATCATAAACAAAGCATGAAATATGATTTTCTCAATTCTATGCAAATTACGTATGATTTGGTAAAGTGACAAATCCAAATGAGCGCATTGAATAATTCTGTGGATCAATCATACAACTGTGGCCCCATACAAAACTGGAAGAAATCGTATAATCGTGGTTTCATCTTATTCTGTTATATACAGCCTTTCATTAAATGTGTACCAAGACATTATGAAGAAAAATAAATATTGAAAGGAAGTAGAAGAGATTGTTGGTGCCTCTGGTGATTGCACATATCTATGTAATAGAGTTAGCTTGCTTTCCCAATCTACAAATATAACTAGCACAAAGCCTAACACATAACATGTAAACTTTTAAACAGCAGTGGCTACTACTGTTTCTCCATGGAATAAAAAAGTTTTAAAAAAAATAAATTAAACGCTGGGCAGTGTATGTCCATGAGTGACAACAGTAGCAGTTAAACTACAAGAAACTACTACAAACTGCAAGTAGAGACAAACTACTAGAGACATGAGTACCTTGTTATTTGTGTGAACGTAGGGTGAGTAACAAAGGAGTGCAGGTTTAGGGCCTGTTTTTATTGCTAACATGTTTTTTGAGTTACTGGTGGGGAAAAAAACTGAAAATAAGAGTCGTAAAATGAGATTCTCACAAACCTCCAGTTAGGAGCTAATTTTAGCCTCAAGAACTTTTTAGGCCCCAGAAAATGCTCATGAAAATGTATGTATGCATGAAGGAATGGAAATGGCCTAATAGCTAACCATATTAAAAGACATGTGGGTTGGCAGGTTCTCTCTAAAACTGAGAAAACTATACAGCATACTTCCCAGACCACAAACTTTAAATGCAGCTTCTCATATCTCAAAATAAATTGTTTCAGATTTTCAAATAAAAATACAACATAAAACAAAGGCAACCTGAGTAAACACAATAGAGGTTTTTATTTTATTATTACTATTGAAGCAAATTTTTAAAAAATAAATAAATAAATAAATAAATAAATAAAAGTCATCCAACAGTAAAGTTGGATAAATTTTGCTGCTTAAATAAAAAAAATAAAAAAAAATGAAAAATGTATTGTTTTATGTTGTATTTCATTTGAAGATCTACAACAATTTATTTTGAGATATAAACAAAAAACAGAAGAAATCAGGATGGGGCCATAAATGAATGAAGCAGTATGTGAAAAGCAGTACATTTTAAACAATGAAAGCAGCAGGAAGGATGTGGTTATAAGCATACCTCCATAGAAGCATTGTCTGTTCTCTCAAATATTTCCTTTAACTGAAAATCTGGTGGCACTGAAATAAGGCTAATATGAGTGAATACTTTTTTTTCTTAAGTATTTTAAATCTATTTTATTTTTAATATTAAAATTTTTAGTACAATTTTTTTTCCTGGTTTATCAAATGTATAAAAAAATAGACATTGCAAAAATAAAACTCATCACAATTTTTAAGGTTAAATAAGTGCGAGTGAGTGAGTAGGTGTGTGCGTGTGTGTGTGTGCAAGCGAGACTGTGTGTGTGTGTGTGTGTGCGCGTGCATGTGTGTATCTGCACCTACCAGACATGCAGCTGCAGAAGAATACAGGAAGCGAGAGAACCAGGCAGAAGTAACAGCCAGGCCCTTAAACACAGGATATAAAAATGAATGTATGACATTAGAGATGACAGGGCACTCCTGCATATTCAGCAGTTTAATGTCAGATCAAGTGCTTACCAACTGAGCAAACGTGACTGTGGAAATGACCATAGGGGGCAGGGTGTTGGAAGGGAAACACATTCCTCCAGCCTGTAATACATAAGTATGTTTCACACATTAAAACTGCAAAATATAAAATAAAATCTAGCTATATAAATGCTACATAAAGTAAATAAACTGGAACATGTACATTATTGTAGCTTATGCAATACATCACCAAAGTATACTGCACATTCATTTTCTTACCAGAATGTTAGAGCCACATGTGCAGGACTGAGATGTGTTGATGAAGGAGTCCTGACATCTTACACATCTATGCATAAAAGGCAAAATAAATATACAGTATACACAGAGAAAGAGAGAGAGAGAGAGAGAGAGAGAGAGAGAGAGAGAGAATGATCACCTGTTGCCTTTCATGTCTGGGGAAGAAAAAGCTGGATCTGTTCCATTACACAACTCACATAGGGCTTCTTCGAGAGGGGTTCCATCTGCATTTCTTTCCACTGATGAAAGACAGAGTGGCAAATATTTAAGGAATAAAACATGACAGTGTGTGATGTTACAGGAAAATAGGGAATAATAGGGTGGTGTAATTATCACCTCGAAGCTGATTATTTTCATATAACAACAAATCTTTCTAGGGATAACGATCAGGCACAGTGAGAACCAGCTAGATACCACATGCATGGTGAGAACATCAACCAAGCTACGAAATGTCTGTATAATATAATGCAGCGGATTCTACTCCTCCTTCCTACATTGACCCAGTTAGCTCACAGATTCAAACCATAAGATTAGTCAAACAGATCTAGATCACATTCAAAAGGAATAAAAGCCGAGTTCACGAAGACTGGATTCAGAAGAGTTAGGTTTATTAGCAGTCAAACAAGACAGCAAACAAATCAGGGTATCTCGTGCATGTTTCTACCTCTATCCATCTACCTCTATCCAATCACACGTCTTCCCCTTTAGCTTACATCCAATCAGAATTATCCACACATACCCCAGTTGTGCAAATTCCATTATTTCCAGGAGCTCTTAGGTTTTTCCACTTAGCACTGCTCAAAATTTTCCATTATCTTCACCTTGGTTTGCTTTCCATGTCATTACATTGAGGAGTCTATTACTTGCCCCCATTAACCATTTCCTCTATTTACTCTTGAGACTTGTTCTACCATGGGTGAGTGAACATTCTAACATTATCTTTACCGTATACCTATGGGGCCCTATGTTTACCTACGTGTTTTATGGTCAGATTCATGCCTTCAATCTTATCCCTGTGTGTGTGTGTGTGTGTGTGTGTCCATTTCCCTGTGCCTTATCAGTGCAACTGTTGTTGGGGCCCCTTTATTCTTGTTCTCCTGCATAACAATAACATATCTTATTCTTACTTTCAGGTGATGTCATTCCACAGCATTTTAGGTTTTTAAAAAATATTTTTATCATCCCAGATTTCCTACAGATGTATTTGAAATATTGTAAATAATGTTGTCATATGGAAATCATTCCTTGTTGCTGAGCTCCTGCCAGATTGGTACTGGTTCTGAATGAGAGGGGAACTTCTAGTTCACCCCTCCTAAACACCAGGGAGAGTGAAATCACCTGGATAATCCATGCTACAATGTCAGGAGGTACCGATCCACCTCAGGACTAAGTAGAAAGGTGTTCAGAAATAACCACTGCACTCATGGCATTGGGAGGGGTGATGTTAACCTTGCAGAACGTGGAGAAGGTACACTCTGACGCAAGAGCAGCAGCGGTATTGCTTTCCTGAAGTGACACACTTAAGTAATGCTCATAAATAGGAAAGGTTCTTCATAGAATAGCATGTCCTGGTACAAGCCGGTCGTCCGACCTGCCTGAAGGCCAAGGTGATATCATCCACCAGCCTGTGGGCCAGTCTTGGTTTATAAAGGGGAGCTTCTTGTATCTTCCCTAGGTGGCATATGAAGAGTTGATCTGTTAGTCAAAATGGTACAATAAGTACCAATGGGCACATACTGGGCATTACAAGGAACACTACGAAGATTAATCTTTGTGGAAGTCTGCGAGGTCAATCAATTGGTTAATAAAAATAGGTTATATGACTTTGGGTAAAAACCCTGGGCTCAACCATGAGGTCACGTATCATCCCAGCCACAAAAGCTTATCACAGAGGCACGTAGTTCTTCCACTGATTTTGCTCAATTGGTACCAAAAAAAAATCAAAAAGCCAGTCTTTAGAGGAATGTATTTCAGTTCTGCATCCTGGATGAGCTCATAAGGGGAGGGAGGCTACAGTACAAAGCTGAGATCCCACACTGGGCTCTTAAGTGGCCGCCAAAGGTGCCCTGCTTCCTTCAGAAGGTCTGTGACAATTTATGAGCCCCTAGTGAGATACCATCCATGGTGCTATGATGCACTACAATGGCTACCACATACACCTTCAATGAAGATGGAAACTTTCTGCTGTCTAGCATGTGCTGTGGGTAGGTTAGTACTCTTGGAACCAGGCAGCGAATTGTAGGGTAGTGATGTAATGTATATAATTCATGAACCAGTATCCATCTGAGAGCACACAAGACCTGTGTCCTAGACCTAGGTTCAGGAGTGTCTTTTGGATAGCATGGTCATGGTCATTTACATAAGTTTAATAAATGAGGCCCACTGCTATTAATTCTAGACTTGAGGTGTCCAAGGCATGAACAAGTATTTTAGTACTAGACTAAGAAATGAGGGGTGGAGTCTAAAGATATTGATACCAATAAGAATCATTTCAGTGTTATTGCTGCGTGTTGAGGTCATCCAGGTTCAGTGGCCACCAGAACCCAGTGTGCATGTACTATTGTCCATATGTACACACCTGCACTGCTCAAAGAACACTCTAGACATTACAAATGGAATAACACATAAAAGGAGAAGGAGTCGTCTAACCTTGAAATGTTGGTCTGACTCCCCCAAGATAATTCTGGGAAACATGTTCAATGCCTGGCGTTGTCTTTCAAACTAAGAATTTCATGTTTGAAATATGAACATGCAAAAGATTCAACCTGCGGTTGAAAATCCATTACGGTCACAAATGTTGGCATCACTGCATTTAGAGTGAGGGGAAATAAGTATTCGGACACTTTTGATTTTGTAATTTTAATATACTTCCAATGCATATGCATCTACTTCAAATGTATGCCTTTTTAACTTCAAACATAATTTTGAGAGTTGGTACTTGTAAATATGAATATATGTATTCATAAGCATAAACAAAGCTTCAAGGTAAAAAACAAAATTGGTAGGGGAAAAAGGTATTCAGATACATGGTTGTGCATACAAATCTTAGAACACCATATCCACAGAGGTGGAAGCATTATATATGTATCATGAGCTGCTTCTCTGCAAGCGGTATTTGGACTTTACATATCATTGAAGTAGACATGAATGGAGCAACATACTGGGACATCTTAGAAAAGAATTTGATCTCATCTGCCAAGAAACTGAATCTGGAGAAAAGATGGATGTTTCAATAAGACAACAACTCCAAAACATACAGCCAAAATAACATAAGAAGGCCTTGCATGGTCTATCCAATCTCCTGACTTGAATCCCACTGAAAATTTATGGAGGATTTTGAAATTGTGAGTTGTGATGGAAATTCACCTGTAAAATAAGAAATCACCACCAACCCTTGCATATGCTCAAGTAAATATTTTATTCAATCAGCAATTGCTCAGTTAGTCATTCTTAAATTACCAAACCGCTCCCAGTTAGTCATTCTTAAATTACCAAACCGTACCTTACCTCAGAGTGCTAAGAGGGTTGAGGCAAAAAACTGAAGTGTACATGGTCACATGCATTATTCAATTTGTAGAGAACAAATAAATCAACATCCAATTGGATGACAGAATACACCGATTATCATGTTTTAACATACAGTGGATATAAAAAGTCTACACACCCCTGTTAAAATGGCAGGTTTTTGTGATATAAAACAGAAACCAAGATAAAATCATGTCAGAACCATTTCTACCATTATTGTGAATTGCAACTTTTAAATTAAAGTGAGAAAAAAATAAGAATCATTAAAAAAAAGAAAAGTACAATTACCTGGTTGCATAGGTGTGCACACCCCTAAACTAATACTTAGTTGAAGCACCTTTAGATTTTATCACAGCATTCAATCTTTTGGGGTAAGAGTCAATCAGTTTGCCACATTTGTACTTATTTTGTCATTCTTCCTTGCAAAAGCATTCTAAATCTTTTAGATTGGCTGGGCATCTCCTGTGCACAGCCCTCTTCAGGTCACCCCACAGATTTGCGATGGCTTTAGACCTGGACTTTGTCTGAGCCATTCCAAACCCTTGATCTTGTTTTGGTGAAGCCATTCCTTTGTTGAGCTGAAAGTATGCTTCGAGTCGTTGTCATGCTGAAAGTGGAATTCCTCTTCATCTTAAGGGTTTTAGCAGAAAACTTAAGGTTTTGTACCAAAATTGACTGGTATTTGGAGCTATTCATTATTCCCTCCACCCTGATTAAAGCCCCAGTTCCAGCTGAAGAAAAGAAGCCAAAAAGCATGATGCTGCAGCCTCCATGCTTCACCATGGGGATGGTGTTCTTTTGGTGATGTGCTGTGGGGGGTTTTTTTTTGCACCAAACATATCTTTTGGTATTATGGTCAATATGTTTTTATGGCCAAAATGCTTCTGTCTCATCAGACCATAATACATTATTCCACATGGTTTTGGCAGTTTGGATGCATTTTTGCTTAAAAATGGCTTCTGTCTTGCCACCCTACACCAGAGCCCAAACATATGAAGAATTCGGGAGATTGTTGTCATATGTAGGGAGCAACCAGTACTTGCCAGAAATTTCTGCAATTATTTTAATCTTGCTGTAGGCCTATTGGCAGCCTCCCTGACCAGTTTTCTCCTGATCTTCTCATACATTTTAGAGGGATGTCCTGTTCTTAGTAGTGTCACTGTCATTCCATATTTTCTTCACTTGTTCATTATTGTCTTTACAGTGTTCCATGGTATATCCACTGCCTTGGACATTTTTTGTAACCCTCTCCTAATTGATCTTTTTCAACAATGAGATCCCGTACTTGCTTTGTAAGCTCTTTGCAGCCCATGGCTTTTCTAGTTAGATGTTACCAAGAAGATGTCAGGAGCATCCTACAGGAACAGCTGTTTTCCCTAAAACATTTGTGGTTGTTTTTCACTTGATTTTTATGTGTTCCAATTTCACAATAAAGGTGAAAAGGATTCGGACATGGTTAAGCTTAGTTGAATGTTGTTTTTTTACATCAGAAAAAACTGCCATTTTAACAGGGGTGTGGTGACTTTTTATATACACTGTAGTACCAATTTCTCCAGATTGTCCATCAAAGGGACCCTTGTAACCTTGAGGAATTGAAGACGATTTGCCAAGAGGAATGGGAAAAAAATTGAACCACAATCCTACAAAAAAGCTAATTACCTCTTATCATAGATGTCACACGGCTGTAATTTACTAACAACAGCTTTGCAACAAAATACTAATGTTGGTTATCTATGGTGTCTAAATATTTGTTTTCCCCAATCAATTAAAAAAATCTTTATTTATGCTCATGAATACATATGTTTTTGTTCATATTTATATGTACATCAAAATACATCATGCATGCAAATTTGAAATGGATATTTCCAGTGGAAGTATATTAAATAATTTTTAAAATAGTATCCAAATACTTATGAGACTGGAGAATACAGAATCTCTCCAGATCCTCCATGATCCTAGGTCCTCTCTTGTGGACTCTCCTCTTCATCTCATCCCACAGGTTTTCAATGGGGTTTAGGCCTCTGGGGTGGCCATGTCAAAAGCTTGATTCTGTGGCCATTGAACCTTTTTTGATGGAAGATCCAAACACAAACTAGTTATAGAGTTCTAGAGGAGGACAGATCTTGGTCCTCCATGCACAATATTTTCAGCTCCTTTATATTCTTAGGTAGATGCGGATTTGTGTCTTTCTTTGTCATTTCTGTGTTGATTTGGAAGTACTTCATACAATAAACATCTTCCTTTGTACATTCTACATGCAACTTATCTGGAACATGCCATGTCAGAACAGAACACCCTCAGTACAGACTACATCTCCCAGTAAATGATAGCCTGTAATAAAGAGAATGGAGCAAAAAAGAGAACTCAAACATAAGAGAAAATCCAAATAATTACACACTCCTCATCTTGTGGATGTGACTCTATGAACCTCCTGGCAGAGGCAACCGAGTATTGAAATGAAATATTCTGATATTTATTAGAATTTTCTGTGCCACCAAGTCATGAACCAAATTAAGTCATGAAAGAAATCTACCCATAATACTGAAGTAGTCAAATTGCAGTCAAATTTTGCAGTTAAATTGGCTTTGATTTCAATCATTAATTCTAAAATAAATACAGATCACTGCCATTTTATGTAATCTCTTCATTAGCATGACAATGTACACTAAATTTACATTACGTAGTATCACACCATGTGATTCACATGGTATGAGTAATTGTAAATGCTATCAGAGGGATCGCAGATGCATCCTTAATTATTATTATTATTATTATTACTACTACTATTAATATTGTTGTTATAAAAAGCTGTAAAACAAAAAAACAAACAAACTCACCAAGAACACTGTCTTCAGGACACTTGCATTTCCCATCCTCCCCCAGTCCGCCTGGACATCTGATACATTCATATCCATCCCGCGTAACACCCTAACAAACAATGTCACAACTGTATTCAGTGTATGATATGATAACAAACTAGTCTAGATGTTTTCAGTTCCAGTCCTGGCACTATTCTCAACATTACACAGTTGGGAAATATCTGAATATCTAACAACGGGCATACAATGCACAGTTTGCTCATCATTCTGTGGTGATAACACTCACATTCCACTGCATAAAGGTCACAAATGACTTACCAGTGTGAACGCTTCCAAAGCATCACTATTCATTACATACAGATTAATAGTGAACATCCCCCTCAGAAGTTACCAACAAAGTTTTTAGCATTTATAAAGGCAACAAGTTATTGGAAAATATTTGTATCACAATCAGAGTCCAAGGCGCACAAGAAGCTTCCAATAAGTCGATCATTTTTACGTTTCCTGCTGTGGTGCACTTTGATTTCTTGAGTTTACTGGATTCTCTACTATACTTTCAGTATACAGACATGACTACATGATAGACTCCCAGAATGTAGTAAAGACAAAGTTTAAGATCAGTTGTAATTTTCCCATGCTTTCACACACCTGATAAACTGTAACTTATCAGTGAATTATAAAGTCTGATCTGGAGGGGGATTGTGTGTGTTGAAGCATTTTAAGATATGTATCAGAATATGTAGTTTTGCTGAGGGCAAGATGCCAATAAAGCACTGATTCTGTATTATTATAGGATTTTTTTATTCAACATTTGCTAAATGGCAAGTATTTAATAATGAAAATGAAATTGATATAAAACTGGTGTTGCCTTCCAATGACTTGTTATAGCAAGTAAATATAGTAATAATGCCAGACACCTTGCCTTATGATTTTCACATGATTCTAAGAAACATGCAGTATAATGTTAATATATAACATAACACCAAGAATGTAGAGTGTGAAACTATAATCACATTCATTGTTGTTGAGATTCTAACTTAATTGTTTCTCTTTATAAAGATTTATTCAAATTCTTATGCTGAAATCTCTTAGAGCAATACCTTGTAAATGCATCAGTGAAAGCATCATTTGGCTGTGTACCTACACTCAATCTAGAGTGATAACTGCCTGTCAATGTGTGAATCACCTGGTTCTTTCACATGGAGTGATCTACCATCACCACTTCTATTGTCACATTGGATTTTGTGGGTTGGACCGTGAATCATCTCAAGTTATGATCAGACTCTGAGCATTTAAATGAACAACACTTGACTCAGCCCAATCAGAATGAAATATCTGTAAGTCGTACTCATTTGTAAGTCGCTTTGGATAAAACCATCTGCTAAGTGAATAAATGTAAATGAATAAATGTAATATATCACAATGTCAGTACTGTATTTTCATTTTGCCCAGGCCTAATATGTACTGTTCTGCATTTGTGCGTTGTTTAGCTACTGCACAATGTCATTTCGCTTCCAAGACAATTAACTGTACATCACACCTACGAAACTAGGTAATCAAATGATAAGCGTTAGTCATGATAGTCCAGAACCAAGGTGGATGATGTGGGTATAAATTTGTATAAAAATGAACACACGAGTCTAGGATGGGGAACACAGGTATAGTTTAATGATTACTGAATAGGATTGGTAGGGTTGTAGAGGTAAAATTAGCCTCAGTTTGAGTGGAGGCATGTGATACAGTCACAGCTGGGAGGGGGAAATCCCGGAGGAATAGAGTGGTGTAGGAATGACGTCATTTTATATGCAAAATCCGAAGAGAGTTAGCATTTTAACCCTTCCGGTTCCATCGTCCAAGTCAACTGGTTTTTTGAATGAGATTTTGTTTAAAAGCCTGAAATAAGGTCTGTGGTGAACACAAGCTCAAAATATTTTCATGTTTTATTCTATGTTATAAAATACACCAGTAATACCCCATGCATGATTTTTTAAAAAGCTTTTACGTGTATTGAAAAAGGTGGTTGCTAACAAGTTGCTAAAATGGACTACAGACGTTGTTGTGGACATTAAATGTAATGCGATGCTGCTAGCTTTAGCAGAATACCCAGAGTCAACGAAAATACATTGTTTACTGTTTAAACTGTAAGGCTGGTGCCAAGATGTTTGAACCTAGAGAGAACTACTCTCTGAGGACAAAGGACTGCTACGAGAATGAACACTCGATCTTTCACCCACAGAATTAGCATCCTCACTTGAGATAGCACATCATGTTGAGTGGAAACTGAAAGATCCTCACTTCCTCTCTCCCCACACCCTTTTCTTTCTCTGTACTGAGATCACCTTAAACACACCCAAGGTCTATATGCATTACATAGCATGCTTTAATGCAAAAAAGATGTAGATTATACAGGTTTATTGTATTATACAAAGGACCTCAGTGCGACTGGAAAATATGGTCTCATTCCCTCAACAGCAGTTCAAATAAAAATATTGCATGCCGTTAAAGGCATACCCTCCCA
>JANDJT010000131.1:14528808-14551182 GCA_024331685.1 Stegophilus panzeri | reverse complement strand
AGTATCAAAATACAAATAACTAAGAAATAAATACAACATTGAGGTTTTTACAATTGGAGTCAGATTTAATTTAAGAGCGTGTCAAGCAGAATTGGAATGACAAATTTAATAATCGAAATGTATTCACATCGCTTCAAAAAGACAGAAGCACACGGGAATCCTTCTACCACGTCACTGGATACCGTCGTTGGACCAGTGAGTGGACCCCTACAATATCAACATTACCTTTTATCTCCAACAGAGTAAATCCATATTATGGAAAATGATTTTAAGTCAAGTTTGTAAAACTTGTCGGAAGCTTGGTGATGGTGACATTGTCGAGCGACCGTGGTGTTCGTTTATAGCATACAGTTAGCTTTTTATTTCTGGCGATTGTATTTAGGCTTCAAACATCATAAAAGTTGTGTTCATTTGTGAAAATGATATTGATGGACAGAACTGTTAGTATTGTAAACTTTTGTTGATCACAGAGCTTATTTTTTGCAATAATCCAAAAGCCTATGTGAAAATCCTACTGGGTTTTCGTCGAGGGAACCAGTGTGATGATAACTTACAGGTTCCGGTACAAAATGACGTCACCCCTGCACCACTCTATAGAGGAAGAGCAGAGTTACATGAATAGGGCAGTTAAGTCCACTGCCAAATGTGCCAGCTGGTGACGTAGGTATTGTTCCAGACAAGCAAAGGAAGGGCCAGTAGTGGAAGGGTGCCGGGCGGCTGATAGAAAAAGAAAAAAACAGTAAGAACACAGTGTAGAAATATAATAGTACTAAGAAACACTTAACTCACACTAGCATATGTTCAAATAGGCTTGACACCAACAAAATATAACACAAGCAAAATATGTTTTAATCTATAATATGATTCATAAAAAATAGAAGCCATCAATAATAAGAGAGAAAAACTCACTCACAGCAAGAGGAGTAATCCAGAGAAACAACGTGCTTAGATCCACACAGCTTGATGCCTTACAGGGGAATACCGAACAAGGGCCAATGGGATTTTTATATATGCCAGGAGGAAGAGGCGCAAAAATAAGGGGTAATCGATGAGCCGAAATTGGAATACAAGGGGAATCCAAATGGCTGACAAACGAAGATAAGGGGAAGTCAAAAAGTCAAGAAAGGAATATAATGGGACTTCAAAAAGCCATAAAAGGAATAATATGGGAAATTCCAGATAGGGAGACAGGAAAAAGCCTTTTGGTTCTGCGTAGAGGGGGACTTGGTTTAATGCCCGTTCACACCAAGATAAGGATGAAGATATAGTTCTAAAAATCGTTCTAAATATAAACAAAAAGCAGAATCCACACCACAACTATAACAATAAACGGCACAGAGAAACGATATCGCTGGAATCACTTTCAGAACCATGAACGATAAAAACATAATCCATCCTGCTTTAAGCAGCAGACAACATGACTGCAACGCGTGCTTAGAATAACCAGAACGATATCGTGTGTTGGTGTGGACACTAATATAGTTATCATTATAGTTATCTTTATAGTTATCATTCTTGGTGTGAATGGGCCTTTAATCAGGTGTATTAGTGCAATTGTGGTTGACGCTGGTCATTTAGGACCACTGATGTGCTCTTCTAGTTTGCCTGCTCTTAAGCATATGAGCACATACCGGTTTGGTGTCTGTGCACTTTTGGCAGGTAATGAATCCTCCGTTGCTGCTCAGGACCCTGAAACCTGTCTGACACTCACAGCTCAAACCTGTTGTGGAGAGTACATAGCATTACACAATATGCTGCAATATATTGACAAAAATAACTGATTTTTATATGTGTTTCAGTGTATAACCAGTGTTGCCAACTTGCTGATTTTGTTACTAGATTTGGCAAATTTTTAGACCTCTTTTGCAACTTTATTTTTTAAAAAAAAGAACCTGGTGACAAATGTAGCGACTTTTTGAGCAGACTTTAGCGACTGTCGCGCACTCCATATGGCCCTCCAACTCACATTACAGCTGCTGGTTAGACGAGTTGAGAGAACAGGTTCGATCTCCTCACCAATCATGTTTAAAGCCTGGCTGAGGGCGTTTTCACACCTGGCTCTTTAGGAACGTTTGTTTCAGGAACCTTGTGCGTTTTCTCCCTTGGTTCGGTTCGTTTAGACATATACGAACAGGCAATCACGCTTATATCCGCACTAAAACATTCGGTCCGGCCTGATTGCAAACAAACTCTGGAGCGGTCCACTTGGGGTGAGAAAGCAATCCGACAAACGAACCAACCTGTATAGCAATGCACGTTGAGAACTTCATTACGTAAAAAGTGTGTTTGTTTTACTAACGGCTCGCAACATGAATCGCGGTTTGGACCAAACTTGGACCAAAGACAAGGTAAAACCATTGAAATTTGGTCTGATGAACCTATTTCTAAACAAATTTCAAAAATGGATAAAAACAGCGATGTTTACAAGGTGTTTTGCAAGCATCTCAAGGCTTTAATCGCTCTGTGAAACATTGATTCCCACTCAAAGTGATAAATTATAGCAACTACAGCTAAAAAGAAAGCCACCATAAGCTCTTAGAGCATGCCTAGCAAAGCAATCAAATGTAAACTATCCAACAAACTAACAAATAGCTGTCTAGCCAGCGCCACTGACTGAGACTGAATCCCAAATAGCGACCTGTCAGATAAATAGTACACTAACCAGGCTACAGACGACATTATTTCATAACCTACATATTGTACTGCTACAGGGACTAGGAGCTATTTGGGATGAACCTCAGAAAAGAGCTGGTGTAGCATCGCTAGCTGGACTTACCTGATGTACTGCTGACTTGGTTCGGTCCACATTTCACACAAGTCAAGCTTGAAATATCAAAATAATTTTGGACCCCGCAATCCGACGGTTGCGAAGAAGAAATAGAAAACTGCTGGCAATAAATCGGGTTTGAATTTAATAGGAAAACGAAAAAGTATCCCTGAATCAGCTCCGGTAACTTTAGCGTCCCCGTCGCCATGGTGCATTAAGCACAAACGGAAACCACGTGCGTAACGTCCAGCCTCTTCCGGTGTAGGCAAAGCCTTTACTCCACCCTTCAAAAGTTGCAGGCAGAAAGCGCTGTTGCACTTTGCTGGCGCGAGTTCGTGCAGGAGTAACGTTGGGGTTTAAGTGCGCACGTGAACTGTGCTCCACCCCGCTCCGCCGAGTGAAATAATTATTACGAATTAGACCAAACGTTAGTTCCGTCTTTCACGAAATCGTGAAAGGTAAGTTATTTAACGAGACGATATGACTGTTTTCCCCCTACTTCGTTGGACTTCTGTTTCTCTTTCAACTCCTGACGAAGAGAAAGAAAGAAAAAGCGCGGGAGTTGTGAGGGACTTTTTTTCTCTCGACGAATTTAATCAAGACTGGGATTTTTTCTCTCTCTCTCTCTCTCTCTCTCTCTCTCCAGTGGGCTTTTGTGACATTTACACCAGCAGTTTATATTGAATTGCTTATAAATGTTTGCTTTGTGTTTTGTCTTCCCTTAGCCAGGCAGACATGGTGGTAGTAGTACTGCGTTTGCAGGGGCTGACTATTGAAGCAGGATCTGAAGACATTCGCAGGTTCTTCCATGGCTTACCTATCCTTGAAGGAGGTGTCCATATCATTGGGGGCAAGATGGGTGAAGCTTTTATTATATTCAGTAGTGAGAGAGCTGGACAGTTGGCCATGCTGTGTTCTGGAAAACAACTCAGAGGGTCAACTGTTACCCTTCATAAAAGCAGCATGACTGAGCTTAAGCACAAAATGGCGTCGAGTTTGAGGAAACGGAAAGCCGCTCCTACCGAAAGTGAACCTGTATCTCAGGCAACAACAGCAACAAACCCAACAGAATGTTGCACTCTACTGCTGAATCTAGCGGCTGCAGTTGAAGGATTGCAATCTAACAACCAAATGAACCAAGATCAGTCACCACCAGTTATTACTTCTCAGTTAGCAAATATACCCAAATCGGGTAAGGACGCAATCAAAAAGAGTTCAATAGGAAACCGAACATCACCTGTTAACAATCAGGTAAGAGTTACAGAACCAACGAGACATCATGTGGAGAAGAAACATGAGGGAGTAAGAGAGGCCAACTCCTGCAAACCGGGTTATCTTCGTCTTTACGGACTTCCAAATACAATCACCAGGGAGGAAGTCTGCCAGTTCCTTGATGGATTCAAAGTGGTGGATGTAATAACCGATACTTTACAAGGCGAGGACCAGTGTTGTCTAGTCAAGATGGCTAGTTTTAAAGATGCCAAGGAGGGCCTGAAATCCAGCCGTAGTAGCCTGAGGGACTTCCATGTCGAGGTTAGACTGGCACATGAGAGAACGTGGGAAAATGCCATAGAGCATCGTGAAAATCTCCCACACTCCACATTCTCAGAGGAGGTCAGATTCTCTCCAGATGGCAGCTTGCACAGGAATCCTCCGGTGAAAAGTCCCTGCCCGTTTTTGGGATCGCCAAAACGGCGCCGCTCTAAATCGCCATCCTTTGACACAGAGTACTGTGTCATGGTGAAGAACCTTCCTAAAACTGTTACCAAGACTGAGATAAGGGGCATGTTCTCATGTCATGACATACCAAGCAGTAAAATCCTGCATCTACTAGACAAGTGGAAGGAACGAACATCTACTGCATTTATAATATTTACACAGCCAGAGGAATATACCTTAGCCTTGAACATGAATGGCAGTGCAGTTGGCTCACAAATAATTGACGTCTCCTCCATTACTAAGGAAAAAATGAGGGACCTAATGTATCAGAACAGATGTACTGACTCAGAAAGGGCACGGCCGTGCAGCACACAAACTCGCCTGGGTCTGTCTTGCATCTACGCGCGGAATTTCCCTGCTGCTGTGAGGAAAGCGGAAGTGAAAGCCTTTTTCGGTGTGTATGATGTTAGTGAAGAGGACATCGAGTTGCTCGAGGATGAAAACGGCAACGGAATTGGTGAGGCTGTTATTCGATTTGGATGCGAGGAACGTGCCAGGGAAGCTCGTCGTCTACATGGAGAGCGCTTCAGGCAAGAACACATTCTGCTTACCTGTATTTCACCACAACAAATGAAGGACATCTTGCACAAAAATCAGTGAACTCACATTTTGGGTAGGATGTACATATGACTCTGGGACCATTCATATTTCAATGAATGTAAAAAAAAAAAAAAAATGCATTGTATGGACTATCATTCTTTTGATCCATTTGAAATCTTTATGGCCAAGTGTTTATCGAAGGCATTCAATATACCTGTATATTTTGCACAATAAACCATGTTTTACATCACTGCCTGTGGAAGTTTTCTCTTAAGTAATTTGTGCATGCATTTGATAAGTGGACATGACTAATACAAGGAGAATACCAAGAAGCCCTATCTCTACCATTTCATTCAATGTTAAGGACATTTTTCACCTGTACTGGAAAAATGTTTTTAAAAAAAATTGTATATGAATACAAAATCATGTAGTTCAATGTCTATTGTTTCCCGACTTATTGGACACCCTGTAGCATGGCAGCATACAGAATTTTATTTTATTTATTGTTTTAAAGAGTGGTTGATTTAAGTTCTTGATTAACTAAAGATCTGATCCAAAACTCAGCTTAACACAAATTTTCATTTATCTTTGCTCATTGGGCGGATGCTTTTATCCCCAGTGATGTACAATTGAGACAGGACGCAAGTGAGCACGAGGGTTAAGGAAGGCTCAAACAGAGAGGGCTTGGTGGTGCCAGGATTTGAACTCATGACTTTCTGGTCGATGGGCCAAAGTCATAATTTGCAGTGCAGTTTTATGAAGCTGATCTTAGAACCTTGACTTCCACACCAGAGTCATTAAACCAGATAACAATGCAGCAAAAACTACTCGAGTATTTAAGCTTAAAGCTTAACTAGCTGATATACAGGTGCATCTTAAAAAATTAGAATATCATGGAAAAGTTTGTTTTTTCCCCCTTTAATTTAATTTTAAAAAGTGGAACTTGCATATATTCTAGATTCGTTACACATAATGTGAAATGTCACTCCTTTTTTTGTTTTAACCTTGATTACAGCTTACACCTCAAGGAAATGAGATACTGGGAAAATACTGTCGACCTGAGAAGAGCTCTAATCAGCGAATTAACTCAAAACACATTTTTACTAAAAACACCGTTGCTCAGTGGTCCAAAGTCCTCTTTTCAGATGAAAGTAAACTTTGCATTTCATTTGGAAATCAAGGTCCCAGAGTCTGGAGGAAGAGTGGAGAGGCACAGAAGCCAAAGTTGCTTGAAGCCCAATGTGAAGTTTCCACAGTCTGATGATTTGGGATGCCATGTCATCTGCTGGTGTTGGTCCACTGTGTTTTCTCAAGTAGATAATCAATGCGACTACTTTCCAGCAGGACTCTGGAAAGTAAGACTCTGGAAAGACCTGCCCACAGTGCCGAAACTACTGGTAACTGGTTTGCTGACCATGGTATTACTGTGCTTGATTGGCCAGCCGACTTGCCTGACCTGAACCCCATAGAGAACCTATGAGAGACATCAGACTCAACCATACAGACGAGCTGAAGGCCGCTATCAAAGCAACCTGGGCTTCCAGAACACCTCAGCAGTGCCACAGGGTGATTGCCTCCATGCCACGCCGCATTGATGCAGTAATTCGTGCAAGCCCTGACCAAGTATTGAGAGCATAAATTAATATACTGTTCAGAATGTTGACATTTCTGTATTATAAGTTCTTTACTATAATAATTTGAGATTTGATTTTCATGAGCTGTAAGCCATAATCATCAAGCTTAAAACAAAAAAAGGCTTGAATATTTCACTTTGTGTAATGAATCTAGAATATATGAAAGTTCCACTTTTTAAATTAAATTATGGGAAACTTTTCCACAATATTAAAATTTGAGATGCACCTGTAGCTTCAGGAACTATATAAATATCAGCTCTGGGAAAAAAAAAAAAAACACTTTTTTTTTTTTGACTTTTTATTGAAATCAGTGTACAAAACATTTCTAGAACTGCACCAACAATCATTAAGATTGACAAATCACTAGTCAGATCAATCCTGATGTATTTTAAACACGTCCTGCAAAGAGCAAGTCATTTAGTCTTCAACTTAAAACATTAAAAGAAAAAGGTTCATACTGATAAATACATAAACAGTTGTCACATTAAGAATAAGTTGGACAGGATAATGTGGGCTGCTCAGTTATAGAATCTTGAAGGGCCTGCAAGAGAGAGAGAAGAGATGAAATCAAGTTCATTGCAATTATTTTGGACTAACTTCTGATATATAATTCTCAGATGATCACAACTGCCAAGTGTATGAGCAAATTTAGTGGCAGTCACGCTGATTGAGCACCTGACATACTGCCTGAGAATCTGTCGGGGCTCAGTGGCAGGTGGGAAGAATTCATACTAGGTCCCTGGAAAACATATGAATTAACACACTTAGGACGGTGGCCAATAGGAACATCATACTGCACTACAAAGTTGGCCATATAAAATAATACATATTTAAGTCACAATGTTAGCTTAAGGAAAAAAAGTTTTGTATGGAACCCTTGCAGTTCAATTACACAATAATGAAGCAGTACCCAAAGTATTCCTACTAATAATCCAAAGCAACATGCAAATTGATTACATGAGCTTGTCTGTAAGTGTATTACAGGAGCTTTCAAACATGAGCATTATTAAAAGCCAGTCCAATTCAGAAGTAATAATAAGCTATTTAAATTTGGGCTTCAGAGTGGTGCATTGATGAAACATTTGCTGTATCGTTGGGAGACTGTAGGCCCTTTCACACCGAGTGTGACGCAATAACGCAAAGCAAATCGCCAACGAATAATGCTTTTACACCAAAAGCAAAACGATTGATCGCCTTCAGCTAATTCACACCTGCACGATAGGTGGCGCTGACCGAGAATGCATTTTACGCCTACACACTAGGTGGCGCAACCCACTATTCAGCTGATCGGCCTATCATCTTTGACCACCATCACTTAAATGTCGGTGTGTAGCACCACAAGGCACACAGCCTGTTAAGAAGCACAGAAAAAGAAAGAAAATGGATTTGAAAATGGATATCGCTGTGACTTATCAAAAAAGTTCTCTGTTCTCAGACACCAATGATAACAAGAACTCATCATCCGTTCTCTTCTCTCTTCCGGAATACTCTTCTGTGTTTATACCGGTTTTTCAAAACAGCTCTCTGTGCTGTAGCGCCACCAATCTCGCCATTTTGTGCAACAGCAGTGGCTCCGGACACGTGATCTAAATCTCAAATCTAACTGGATGGCCTGTTTCATCACGGAGCGATGGGAGAAACAATGCTACGTTCACACACACAGCAATTTTATCGCTGCAAGTCGCTGTACTATGAAGTCGCAGGTAGGCATTCCTACTACTGGTTGCCATAGTAACATGGGTGGTGCAACTAACATTCCACTTGAGACAACAAACCAGTTTTCTTGTTGCTAAAATAAAACATTATGGAGAGAGAGGATCTTATATAAAATGAACAAGTGTATATATGCACCATATCCTATGAGATGAAGGAGAAGCGGTGTGCTCGGCCATCTACCTGCGGCAAAAGCACAAGCACTAGCTTAGCTTATGGCCTTAGTGCGTTTAAAGCAAAATAATAATAATGAAACACACTCGCCGTTTTGCAGTTGAGCAAAAACCCCATGTAGCCCTCATCTCAGTAAGTGGGCGTCACCATCATGGCATCATTCACTATCAGTTTGATGGTGACTGGGAGCCGGACCACAGCTCTTCGGCCGTGGCCTCCGTGTTTCCTGGTGAAGTGTCTGGCTTGGTGCTGATCGTTCCCGGGTGCCAAAGCAGCAACAAGCCGGACACTTCACCCAAGATAGGAGCTACGCTGGGATTTTGTTGGATTGCAACAAAAAGTGAATGTTTCATTATTAATTTAATTATTATTATTATTATTTTTGCTTTAAACCCGCTAAGATCCTAAGCTAAGCTAAACTAATTGGCAACTGCCAAAAGGCGCTTCTGCTAGTGAGCACGGATGACATGCACTCACTCTTCTTCACTCCCATTGGTAGTTGCTGAATGGTCTCCAGTCGCATTGTCGCTGCGTGTGAACATACCTTAAGAATCGACATACTGCTCGGGGGGGGGGACAAAAAAAAAACACACGCTTTGTCGCACAGTGACTGATTGCACCTGGTGTGAATAGCTCCATAAGGATGGATTGTTTCGATTCAAGAGTGTCATTGCGTCGTACATTCGCGCTGCTTAATCACGCTCAGTGTGAAAGGCCCTTGAGTTCAAACTGACTTGATGCCATAGCTATCTGCGAAAGAGAATCCAAAACTGTCCCTGCTCACTGGGTGGGATGATTGGCTTCTACTAAATCTTCCATGATTCATGACGGAAGCTGTTTTTGTGCTTTTCTGGCAAAGCTTATGTACTGTCTGGGTAGAGGATATGATGCTATGCCAGAGGCTAGCTAACATGGGGTTAAGAGTTTAATTTCATTTTAAGGGCATGTTTAGCATCAAGTGCTATATTTATGGCAGGAGCAAGGTTAGAAATAATAAATGAATCAAAATGTATAAATGAATACATGGGTAGATATACATAACAGGCACACAAATATAAATAAATACGCATGCCTAGCTAACGTGGGAAGTGAAAATCGGTGGATATTACTTTATTTCATGAACAGGCTCAGATGAGTGATTTGACTCTGTATAGTCTACCTACCAACCAAAATGCATTTTGATGGACAGAATTTAGAACAAGTAGTTTTAAACAAAAAGAAAGGGAAATGTGACAAATTTGGTTCCCTATAAAAGTATTAGAAATTGCTGTTTCTTTCTAAATGCAAAAAGTGCTTCAACGTCACTAGTAAGTTATCGTTAAAGTTACGGTGGTATAGTCCCCACCACAAGTATTCCAGTTGAGTTTGTTACCGAGGAGATACTCCTGAGGCGGTATTCCATCAAGACATCCGTGAGCTTCTGTGTGATCTTCAGCACGATCTGAGCATCATCTTCACACTCAATGCGGAATGTGTCCTAAAATAAACAAGACTGAATAAACCCCGTGTCCATAGTGTGTAACTGCTGGCTTCTTGACTAGAATTTAGCTTCATGTTTCTCCTGAAGATAATCATCATACGTTAGTGGAATTAAACCGTAAGTTTGTTGTAAACTAGTGTCAGTAGTGCAATGTAAATAAGCTTTTCAATATTCACAAGACAAACATATAGAACTATACCAGACATCTGAGAAGTGTTGCGAGGGTGTTGTTGGACTCCGGGCCTTTAGATCTCATCATTCTGTCGCTGCTGTTCGTCAGCAGATCATCAGGGTAAGCTCTGCCCATGTCCTCGCTTCGTGGACCCATTCCAAATCCGTCTGAGCCCATGTGCATGGATCTGCTGTTGGATAAACACTGCATGCTCTCTGAACCTCCCATCATTCTGTCTGGTCCTGGTGTGGACATAAGGTCTCGCTTTAGATAGCAATAACTAAAATATAAGATCTGTACCATTACCCATAAATGCTCCAGAGCACTACGGTCATACTAATTTTTTATGGCATGTAGAAACTTGAACTGATATGCAGTCCATATTTACTATATGGGTGAACAAGTAAAGGAACAAAAATAAGGTGTTGGACCGCCACAATGTGCCTTGTCATGAATTCTTCAATTCTTTGGAACAGAACTGGAAAGACAGATCACCATTCCTCCAAAAAATATTCCCTTAACAAGTGTCTTGATGATGGTGCTAAAGAGTGCATTCTAACATCAATCCGAAATCTCCTATAGGTATTCAACTAGGTTGAGATCTGGTGACTATAGCGACCATAGCTTATGATTTACATTATTTTAAAACATTCCGTGAGCCCTTGTGTCCTGCGAATGTGGGCACTAACATCTTGAAAAAGATCACTTCCATTAGGATAGAAATATTTCTTCATAGGGTAAAAGGGGACCGGTCAGAAGAACTTTAGGTAGTATAGGTTTGTAGTGACCTTTAACTATAAAAGGTGACAAGTGGACACAAACCGTGCCAGTAACATGACCCCCACAATATACCACAACCATCTGACCTCCTCAGGGTTTTTTCTTTAATTTGACAATGTGTCCTTTTTTCATCAATCTGCCAAAAATAATTCATAATGAAATTGAGGCTTCCAGGTTTTCAAAAAGATTAAATAACAATTTGGGATCTTCTCTAATTCTGGTCTGCAAAACATCCCAAGCTCTAGATGTATTACTCTTCCACTATTCTCATGTCTGGCTGAAGCACCTGGCAAAGACACTGCTGCATTGTCTTGGCTGTATGTTTTGGGTTACTGCCTTTAATGTCGGTCTAAATGGTAAATGGTCTGCGCTTATATTGCACTTTTATCCAAAGCACTTTACACGGTGTCCCATTCACCCACCAATGGTAGCAGAGCTGCCATGCAAGGCGCTAACTTGCCATTGGGAGCAACATTGGGTTCAGTGCCCAAGGACACTTCGGCATGTGAAGTCATGAGGCCCGGGAATCGAACCGCCAACCCTACGATTAGTGGACAACCTGCTCTACCACCTGGCCATCTCTTGTTCACTTTCCTGACAAAACCCTTCTCTCCCATTTGCTTAGACTGAGTGGGTGGCTTTTCTAGTTATAGCCTCAGTGGTCTCAAACCTCTTCCTTTTAAGAATGATGGTGGTCACGGCGTTCTTCA
The DNA here is from genome assembly GCA_024331685.1 of Stegophilus panzeri. Taxonomy (NCBI): domain Eukaryota; kingdom Metazoa; phylum Chordata; class Actinopteri; order Siluriformes; family Trichomycteridae; genus Stegophilus; species Stegophilus panzeri. The sequence continues at coordinate 14,539,493 of JANDJT010000131.1, read as the reverse complement.
GAACTTTCAAATCTGCAAAACTTTTAGTACCCTTACCCAGATCTGTACCTCAATACAGACCTGTCTGAGGTCTAGAAAGAACTAATTTGACCTTATGCCTTGTTTTTAGCATATAATGTCAGCTGTGGGGATTCCCAAATCATGACAATGTGAAGTTTAATCAATTTGGCAAATTAATTCAATAATCAATGGAAACATGATTTAGTTTAAAAAAAAATAATAAATTTACAATCCTGTTTTTTTGGTATTATTGAGCATTTTTGCACACTAATGACAAAACATTTTATTTAAACATTTATAGAATAATTAAAAAGTTTTTAAAAATAATAAATTAAGGGGCCTGAATGCTTTCTTGAATACACAGTTCGTAATTCATTTTATAACTATCTGGGTAGGCCTAGACATGTAAATAGTCTATTAATTGGAATTACCGTAGCGGTCAGGGCTCCTCATGGGGGCATCACCCGGACCGCCATGAAAATCAGACATCATGCCACCCCGAGGTGTGAACTCATCTGCAAAGGGGGAGTCCGAAAAACCACCACCAAAAGGTCTACCTGAGAAAATACAAGAGAATATAGATGCAAAGTTGTCTTTTGATTCACTGAGACTCCCAAAATAGGTCCACAAAGGCTATTTTTTAAATCAAACCTTCCTACATATACAGCTAAACAAACCTGCGTAAAAACCTCCAGGAATTGGTCCAAGCAGACTTGTAGGACCCGGTCTCATTACACTAGGAAATGCAGACTCTGATGCATGCAAATACACAAAGGACAAACAGTAAAACACACAAGGAATACGCATTAATACACAATTATTTGTTGCATTATCCTATCCATGTACATACTGGAACATAAACCACTGTATAAGTCAGTCACTGTGCTTCCAGGACCACGGTGCAACATACACAACTATATGTACACAAGAATAATTTCTGAGCACAACCAACTAATCCATGGCTACCAGACGGTGGTGCACTGATATGGTATAAAATACTAGCAGCCATTAGAAGTGCACATCTGAATTTTGCAGAGTGAGGCAGGACTTACTCATGTTCTGAAAGGCTAGCACATCACCAGGTTCCCTAAAGACAATCTGAAGAGGAAATAGACAAATGTATCATCTGAAATTTGCATGATCTAAAAGTCATTCTATACAAGGATCTCTCCGATAATAGTGACTCAGGAGGGAAAGTACTTTGGATACTTCATGGCAAGCTGATCACATTCAAAAAGATATGTATATGTGTGTGTATATATATATATATTATATATATATATTTTTTTTTTTAAAGGTCCTAGATAATGAAAAATGTGAGACAAATGTGATAACATGACAAATATCAGACTTCTGTAATTAAACATTAAACACTCGACTTCCCTGGACCAACTTAAAGCATAAGAGCTAAAAATAAGAATTGTGCCACTGTGCTTCCTTTTATTCACTATACATTATGGCCAAAATGAGCATCACAATTATTTTGATCAATATTGAGATCACGATTAATTATCATGATTTTTCATTGATTTTAGGGGCAACATATTTTCATTGCACTTTCACATTTAAATAAACAGACCGCTGCTTTCACCTTCTTGTTGTGCTACATTCCTGCTAATGTACAAATCTTTGCATCAAATTAGACTGATCCTTAAAGTGTATCATCTCGTAGAAGCAAAATATAAATAAAATTGTGCCTAAAATATAGAATAAGTCAAAAGAAAAATGCCATCAACCAAATTAAAATATGCAACCAAATGAAAACAATTCAGGCGAATGCAGAAAAGGCAACAACAGTATTTACAGGAGGAGAGACGCAGCCAAATCAACCAATAGAATGGTGCAGGGGTGACGTCATTTTGTACCGGAACCGGGAAGTTAGCATCACACCGGTTCCCTTGACAAAAACCCAATAGGAGTTTCACATAGGCTTTTGGATTATCACAAAAAAAAAAAAAAAAAAAAAAAAAAAACCCCCAAAAACAAAAAAAAAAAAAAAAAAAAAAAAAAGCTCCGAGATCAACAAAAAAAGTTTACAATACTAACATGTTTTATCCATCAAGATCATTTTCACAAATTAACACAACTTTTATGACGTTTGAAGCCTGAATACAATAACCAGAAATAAAAAGCTAACAGTATGCTATAAACGAACTACACCACAGTCGCTCGACTTCAACGTCACCAGAGCTTTCAACAACTTTGTACATACACAGTTTTTTTTTTATTTTTTGGAATTGTGCACAGCACACCTGAACCAGTTTATCTGCAAAGTTTTTTCCTGTTCAGTGTGATGACGTTTAATGTCCCCGACAACATCTGTAGTCTCATTCAGCAAGCGCTGGAGCTCGAAGTGAAGCTGGCAGCTTGAGCGCTAACATGCTAACTCGTTTCTGGGTTTTCGCATTACAAAAATGATGTCATCCCTGCGCCGCTCTATGTGATTGGCTCCAAGTTTAGGAAGCGCTTGATTTGATCTGCAGCAGAATTTTCTATGAGCGGATGACGAACTTTAAACGTCAGTATCGCAGTCGATCATGTTCGTGTAATTGTGGGCAGTCAAAATCGTAATCGCGATCGATATTTGATTAATTCTGCAGCCCTACTATACATAGTTTAACTAGTATGTGACTAGGCAATTCCAACAGCAAAAAACAAACTGAACAACAAATGTAATATTTGATATCATCCGATACAAACACATGCCTGAGAATGTGTACTGTATGTGATGAATACTTTCTCTGAGAGCATTTAAACAAAGGGTTTTTTTAATGCATGTAGAAGATTACAAACTGTAAATGAAGTGTACATGTTTAGATTGCACTCGCTGATTCCCACCTTGACTCGTCCTCTGCCCTCAGAATTCTCCACCTCAGCAGCAGTTACTCTTATTTCCTTTTTGACAGCTGGGTTCTTGGCTGCTTCCTCTTCTCCATGAGGCATTTTTTCTAGGTGAGCATGTTTCTGTTGATCAAGGAAGAGAGAAAACTTATGGCACATATGGAAATGTTTTGCCATAGCCTCTCGTTAATAAACAGGGAGGAAACGATGAAGTACATTTGATTTGAGAACTACTGGCCTTACCAAGTATCTGAAGCAATGCTTCCATCCTGTTATATGAGCGACCATCTCATTCTGCAGCCGCTGCACCTTACATAGCCTACACTGGTAATGAGGAGCTACTGACTGGCTGGGGCTGCGATACTCCCATACATAGTGTAGACCTACACACACACACACACACACACACACACACACACACACTCAGTACCCACATTTCCACAATGTGCTTCATTTTCTCATTAGGATTATATTACTTACCAATAACTGGGATAACTGGATCTGTGATAGCTTTCAGCCGTTTGGTGAGGGAGGGTATGGTCTGAAGGGATCCATTCTTGGTGAACACTGATGGAAGTTGTATAAATTAGAATGACAAGTTTGCATCCCATATAGCATGATACTACAAGATAAGAGCGCTCTAGACATTTTAATCATTCAAAATGATTGTAAATACACTTCAAAATCAACAGCGCAATTAATTACACTGTCGCGCTTCCCACATAGGCATCAACAGAGTGGAAAAGCTGTGGCAAACCAAGTGAGCCACATCTGAAAATGTACTACTGAACAACATATAAAAACTCAGTCCTGATTAATTCTACTGGTCAAAACACTGTGCTTACCAACAACAACCAAGTACGGATGTCCCAATCCGATATCAAGCACCACTATTTGTGCTGACAGTTGGCTGATTCTGTAGATATTGGATCAGATTTAAAATTTTCAGAACTGATCCAATGGCCTATTTTTTTTTTTGTTCACAAATTCTCTTAGACATCATGCTTGATGTTTTGCAGAACTTACCAACAGAAACTTATGGAGAATTGGTTTGTGAACGGTTAACATTTCTCCATAAATTCAAGATGGGTAGGCTTTCTGGATGTGCACAACACACATTCTGATGCCAGGGAATCTTAAGGCACAGACTGAGTGGACTACAAGGAACTTCTCTCCAAATGAGTCCTGATGGATTCCAGTGGTCAAAATGTCCACCAAGAAAGCACTGGTTTGGAGTCAATCACATTGCAGCTAAGGTGCGTGTAATCTATGTGGTCTTCCAGAAATTAAGGATGACCAGAACGAGGAAGGTTTTGTTAACTTTCCAGAGGATTCCAAGTTTCTTACAGATGCACTTCGACCCCAGTGTCATATTCCAGGTGGTTACTTTCTAGATTTAACCAGTAGGCCTATCAATTTCTGCAAAACAGCACCTGAGTCAGACTTGTCCTTTACTGGATATTAGCTATCCTTTACTGAATGTTGTCAAATATAACATACAGTACAAAAGCTGAAAGAGTTCCTGCTTGAACTGGCTTTGGACCGCATCTCTCTGGGCCACTGCCCGCCAGGTTTGTTCAACAGAAACCGCTCTTATATGGACAAGCCATGAGGACAAGTCCACCTTTTCACCTGACAAATGACACTGATGCTCGTGAACTAGTCTTTGATTGTTTGGAAAGCATATCCCAATGCTGCCTTCAATTAATCTACTGCAACATTAAACACTCCTGTAGATAATTTGGGCTTGAAATATTCATTAACTCATGTGAAATAACTCGCAAACACCCCAACGCAGACATCCAGTCAGTGATACAGGACATTACGTTTCTAATGTTGTTCAGGCTAAATTCAGATAACAGGGTGTCTGCAGGTATCAAGTTAAATTTAAGACGTTTTGAATGCCACTTCAAATGTAATTTAATACCAAATTTGCAGTAATTTAAAATGTATTTATTTATTATTTAAGCATTTTGTAATGCAAAACCTGGAATGTACTTAATTGGGATGTTTTGTCTATCATTTCATTTACAATGTGTACATTTGATGGGGAATTAATTTTTTAATGTTGGCACAAAGGTTAATTTAATAAAAAGAAAATGGCAGAAATCTGTTGGTATTCTCCCAGCAGGTCAACGCTTGATACAACCATCTTTGCCTCCAATTCCAGCTGCAAGTTTAACTGAACTGCCCATTGAAGCATATTCAAATTCATGGCATTGAACCACTTCAGGGTAGCTTTGGCAGCATGTGTAGGATCACTGTCCAGTTGGAAGGTGAACTTCTGCCCCAGAATCTTGCGGAGAGAAACAGTTTCTCTTCAACATACTCTCACAGGAAAAAACGTTCACATGCAACTTCTTTGCAGTAACTTCTATACATGAATATCAACATTCTTGTGTGTCCACTTGTGTGTGACTGGGTTGCTTTTCTACTAAGATTGTTCTCTGCCTTGCCCTCAATCCTGACCGGTTTCCTAATCCCTCCTGATGAGAAAAATCCCCGTAACATGATGCTACCACTACCATGTTTCACTCTGGGGAGGGTGTTCTTAGATCAAACTTAGCACTTGGTTCAAAAACGAAAAAGGTTTTGGCCTCATTAGACCAAAGAATCCTTTTCCACATGTTTGCTGAATCTCTTGCTTCTTACATGCCTTTTGGCAAACTCCAAATGGGATTTCAAATGACTTTTAAAAAAAAAAAAAAAAAAAAAAAAAAAAAAAAAGTATCGGCTTTCTTCTCGCCACTCTTCTATGTCGTCCAGCTTTGTGATGTATCCAGGCTATGGTTTCCGATGAACAGCTTCATGCAGCCAAGCTATGGATCTCTCCAGCTCCTTTACCTTTGGTCTCTTGGTTGCTTCTCTGAGTAACGCCTCCCAGTCATGAAAATTTGGTGAGAGAACTGTGGTTATGCCATATTTTTTTCATTTTAATGGAGTTTAATGGTTCTCCATGGGATGTTCATAGCATGGGATATTATTTTTATAACCAAAACCTGATTGATATTTTTCCAGAACTTCGTGCCTGACTTGTTTTGATAGTGTGTAAAATATTATTGTGGTGTAAAATACACATTATATTAAATACTTGGTGTAAAACAAGTTGAAATTGTTGCCTTTGGCAACTGAACAATCAATGATGCAATGGATGCAAAAGACTGGGGTAGGTCTAAAAACTACTGGACCATTCATTTAGGAACGCTGGTAGAGAGAAATCAAAGACCATGCATATTCAAATTTATGACAATACTTATTTAGGCCTTACATCTGTAAAACATACGCTAATTTCTGTGTATGAATTTAAGGACCTACGGACACCCTGCAATAATAGTGTTAGAAAAATAAATGCAAGACACAGCACTAATCATTTTGTTAAAAATGGTTCTTGAAAACAGTTAAATCCCATCATGGCCATAGGGGCTGCTTTTGTGTTACATTAAAGCTCTAGAGACCTCAGACATGGCACATGGCAATGATATCACCAAGGCCAGAGAGTTCTGAAGGTCAAAAGAGGAGAACAGGGCTCTGAGGGCAAGACTTACCTATGTCCCCACTGTAGACCTGCTGCTTTTTCTGTCATAGATGACAAGTAAACCAGGCGAAGAGAGAGAGAGATAAAGAGGAGTTAGAGAGACAATAGTAAGCGAGGTTGGGAACAATACCCCAACACTCCTGTGATCCGTCCTCCTCTTCGATGCTCTCCATTAGCAGAGGAGACTGTTCGTGGGTATGAAGGTTATGGAGCCACAATCGACCCTACCAGTTAGTCATAGACTTGTACTGGAAGAACAGCAATCTGTCTCTTCCCTCTACAGCATGGGGATTATTTAGGAAGACATGAAAACAACAGTCCATGACTAATACCTCAGGATAAAAAGAAGTTAGGTAACAAACTGCACAGGGTTTATGCTTAATATTGCATATGCACCAGTGCTCGTGTGTGATTTAAAAATCAGAAGAGACGTATGGGGTTATGACCCCTGAGAAGCATCTGTCCTCAGTTCCTACTTGTGAGCATGCATTGAAGATCTTTGTTGTCATTCTGTTGACGAGAGCTTCACATTATGCAATGCATACAGAGCACTGGCTCAACAATTTAATTTAAAAAAAAAAAAGAAAAAAAGAAAACTCAAAAGCTAGTAAGACATTTACACTGTAAATAATGAAGCTGAAAAACAATGCTCCAATACAAAAAGTTGTTTTTTCCCCTCCCATTTAAAGAGTAGGGTTTAAAATGCAGATAGTGGCAAGTGTAGCGCATTCATATTGCGCAAGTCACTAGCAAATCTGTAACTTTATTATCTTGCACGTTCATAGTTTCCAGAAAGTCATCTGATAATGACTACCTGCTTTTTTTTGGACATGGACTGCAAAGGCCATGAATTTTTACATTTTTGTTTCCATAGTGTTTACACACATGGTACTAACAACAACAACAACTGTTAATAATAGTTATAAAAACAATAATAGGCATTTGCAATCAAAGTTGGAAGTACAAATCTTGCAAAATACATATTATACAAACTGTCAGCATGCAAATAAAATGAAGATTAGAAAATTATTTTTTTTTCTTTTGTAATAAAGCTAATTGTAGACCCTAGCAAGAGAGGCCAAAGGAAGATGAGCGTGTTTCAGTGCTTGCAGAACAGCTCCTCCACACACTCGCTTCATGCTTGTGAATACCTTTCTGTGTAGGCATTGTGCACTCATTTTTAATGACCACGCTCACAGGTATACAGTTGTGCCAAAAAGTTTGCATACCCCTTGCAGAATCTGCCAAATCTTAATAATGTTAACAAGAGGGATCATGTTTTTTATTTAGTACTGCTCTGAATAAGCTATTTCACATAACAGATGTTTACATATAGTCCACAAGACAAGATAATAGCTGAATTTATAAAAATAAATAAATAAATAAATAAATACCCTGTTCAAAAAGTACATATGCTTGATTCTTAATACTGTGTGTTACCTGGAAGATCAATGACTTATGTTCTGTGATAGTTGTTCATGAGTCCCTTGTTTGTCCTGAGCAGTTAAACTGCCCACTGTTCTTCAGAAAAATCCTCCAGGTCCTGCACATTCTTTGCTTTTCCAGCATCTTCTGCATATTTGACTCCTTTCCAACATGAGCTATATGATGTGATCCATCTTTTCACACTGAGGACAACTGAGGGACTCGTACACAACTATTACATAAGGTGTAATCAAGGTGTTGATTATGAATCAAGCGTATGTAAACTTTTGAACTGGTTAATTTGTGTATATTCAGTTATTATCGTGTCTTGTAGAATTTATGTAAACATCTGGTATGTGAAACAGCTTAATTGTACTGCAGCCAGCCACTAGAGGGCCTCGGAGACATTTTGCCTTCACTTTTGTCTCCTTGTTAGGATGCCCACTCTTATATACATTGTTTTAAACCATTAAAACAGGTACATTTAAGTAAACCATTGTTCTGTCTGTAGAATGACGTAATCAATTAACCTTATGTTGCTTAGCAACCAGAGCTTCACTGCTTGGCGGAAAAATATCATTAATAATCAATTACACGGTTTACTGAGCACTGGATTTTTATAATATAGAAGGGCGCAGGGATGACGTCATGTTGTATACCAAAACCCGGTTAGCATTTTAACCCTTCCGGTTCAATCGTCCCAAAGTCAAGGGGATTTTGGTTAAAAGCCTGAAATAAGGTCTGTGGTGAACACAAGTTCAAAATATGTTCACGTTTTATTCTACGATATCAAATATACCAGTAATACCCCACTCGTGATTTAAAAAAAATAAAAAATCAAATAAAAATTTTTTTACGTGTATTGAAAAAGGCGGTTGCTAACAAGTTACTAAATTGGACTACAGCCGTTGTCGGGGACATTAAACGGCATCACGCCGAACAAGAAAAGAAGAAGGGGAAAAAAAACAACTTTGCAGATAAACTGCTTCAGGTGTGCTGTGCACAATTCCCCCAAAAGATGTGGATGAAGATTTATCCACAGAGTAAATCCGTATTATGGGAAATGTTTTTAAATCAAGTTTGGAAAAGTTGTCAGAAGCTTGGTGATGGTAACGTTGAAGTCGCACGACCGTGGTGTAGTTCACTTCTAGCACACGGTTAGCTGTTTTATTTCTAGCGATTGTATTCAGGCTTCAAACTTCATAAAAGTTGTGTTCATTTGTGAAAATGATCTTGATAGACAAAACGTGTTATTATTGTAAACTTTTGTTGCTCACAGAGCTTATTTTTTGCGATAATACAAAAGCCTATGGGAAAATCCTATTGGGTTTTTGTCGACGGAACCAGTGTGAAGCTAACTTCCAGGTTCCGGTACAAAATGACATCATCCCTGCGCAACTCTATTGTTTTTATAAAACCTATAAGCCACTCGAGGCCGCGCGTTAGTGATTTTATCGCGGGTAAGCGGGTTCAGCATCACTGTAACCCTCACCTTCTGCTTTATTAGGCTGCATGTAAACACAGCTAGTTCTCGCCAGCTCGGTCACTAGCAAACCTGCAACCGCGGCACACCAGCATCTCCTAACCAGTTAGCTCTCCTAAGTAGCCAGCATTAACTCACCTTCCCGGGGTTCTTCTTTTTCTGCTGAAAGGTTTGCGCTCGAGCTGAAGCATCCATTCTGTCAGAAATCTCTAAATGAAACAAGGACCAAAATTAAATTACACGAAGCTATTATCCATATTATCCTAACGCCAAAGAACGGCTTAGCCTCTTAGCTTGCTAGCATGAACCTTATTAGCGGCTTAGCACCAGCATAGCACAGCGACCTTGTAACATTTATTTATTTATTTATTTTTATATTTTACAAGGGGGAAAAAATCTCAGAAAATTGCACTTAAATATAGATGTGTAGTAATAAACAGACACAAATGCAGACACCTCTGCATTAATAATTAAACAGCAACTAGCTTAAGATTACTGATATTTTAGCGATGATGCAGTAACATTAAAAAAAAACTGCTTTTTATTAAACACATAGCTCAGCTCAGTTTAAATTAACTGAAAGGGGGGAAAAACTATTAACAATAATGTGCTGCAATTACCTCCGTTACGTCTTCAACAGGGGGACAAAATCAAACCGTTTACAGCTAACACTTCTGTTTTCGTCCTAAGCCTCGGTGAAAACAGGAAGCGTAATGGCTGGAGGACCGGAACACCGGTGTATGGCGCTCGCACTCTCTCTCTCTCCATGGCCACGGGTTTCAAAATAAAAGTCATGCGAGCTCTCCCGTAGTTGCGCTGCCATTTAACCCGACAATCTCCCGAAATCAAAATTGACGTTTCAGAGCTTTTTGTACCCGTCCCTTTCGGTGTGTCTCGATCAACTCCCTAGGTCAAGAATCACTATATCCTGTACAAAAATAGTTCTGGAGATATTGCCATTTTTAATTTTTATAGTTTGTCAATTCCAAGATAATGATTAAACATTTTTAATGACTCATCCCGTACTTGCATTCTGTTTGTCCAATTAAATACAAACCCCCATGCGAGTATAAACGGCCCACCCCAGGGAATGCTCTAACAGAGAAATAGTTTGTATATATTGTAACCTTATTTTTGACAGGTCTAGGTCAAAGGTCAAAAAGATATATATTATTACTCTCTATATCTAGATCAAAGGCCATGATCATAAAATATATATATAGTTATGTTAAATCCGATTCACATATGTTCCCATACATGGTATGTTTATGTGTATTCCACACACACACACACACACACACACACATATCCAACCAAAAATATGACACACACACAGACGCACACACAAACACTCACTTTTATTTCACGTTATTTAAAAGGAACTTAAGTGTTATGTACTTA
>JANDJT010000131.1:14511809-14528708 GCA_024331685.1 Stegophilus panzeri | reverse complement strand
AATAATATGTATCTTTTTGACCTTTGACCTAGACCTGTCAAAAATAAGGGTACAATATATACAAACTATTTCTCTCTGCTCTACATTAGCAGCATCTTCACAAATATGGTTCATCTGTGTATATTTATTTTTTTTGCATACGTGTCTTCCCACACACTATTCCTTCTGCTACCCATACCTTGGTTTATTTATTTCGAAGAGGGTGGAATTTGCAAAAGTTACATGACAGGAATTTTCAGAGAAGTGTTTTATCATCTTGGGGTTGTTCAGTACTGGAAGGTCTTTCTTTTTGGGCTTCGCCATCAATAAGGTATCCCGTGGAGGTGGAATTGGTGAAGGCAGCAGTGAAACAAGGCCCCCCTTAAATGCCTCACTGTTCACATTTAGGTAGTTCTCTAAACTACTGTCAGGGGTGAGCGTAAGCAGTGGAGTGCATTGCCTAAAGTTTTCTCTGTGACGATGGTTCCTACTGCCTCCAAGTGTTTCTGGAGCTCTTTCTGAGTGGTCCTTGTCTCTTGGGCTACTCTTCTGAGTATGTGTTATGTTTTTGCAACAATAAGGTTGCGACGGTCTTGGGAGAGCTCTTTGCTTTTACCCATCATGAGAAGTTTCTTGTGTGACACCTCGGTAACAAAAAGCCTTTTTTATAGACCATCAATTTACTAACAATGCTGATATTAATTTGCACAGATAGGAAGCATAATTACTTTCTAACTACTTACGGATTTCCGCTGGTTCAGCAGACTTTTTCAAGGTATGAAGTTTAAGAACTGCTTTTTCCTAGTATGTTCAATACTTTTTTCCTGTGTCAGTCTACTGTATTACACATAACTTTATTTATGGACTTTAATGTTGTGAATTCTTTATATTTCCAGATTTCTTGAGTTAATACTGATGTCTGTTGAACATTTCATGTGAATAACCTCATTGGAAATATATTTACTGAAAAAAAATGTTGACATTTTCAATACTTCCCCCACTGTAAATTGAATAAATATGGAGAGAGTATGCAGCCATGTCTTAAGCCCCTACACATTTTCAACCATTCTGTTTATCCTTTTCCCATTCGAACTGGTGCATCTTCTTCATTGTAAAGGTTGTGCATGAGAACAACCAGGTGTTCTGCTATCCCCATGCTTCGTAGCGGGGCCAAGATTTTCTGATGATTCACACAATCAAATGCCTTGCTGTAGTCGATGACATACATATAGATATCCTTTTAACATTCTTTGGCCTTTTCAAGGATTCATCTCACATTTGCGATTATATCCCTTGTCTCTTGCCCTTTCCTGAATCCTGCTTGCTCTACAGGCAGTTCTTGTTTCAAGTTCAACGATTTTGCAGGCACTCTCTAAACACTGGTGGTATATTCTCAAGGTTGTACTTTACCACTTGCCTGATTGACTTGCTCTTCTGAAACTTGAGTTTGAGTCTGTAAACTAGTAACTAGTGATCTGCACCACAGTCAGCTCCCAGCTTTGTCTTTGTTGAAAATATTGAGCTTTTCCATCAACTACTTGCACATACATAGTTGATCTGATTTCTGTACAACCCAATGGGCAAGGTCCATGTGTACAGTCGCTTTTTGTGTTGTTGAAAGAAGGTGTTTGAAATTGCTCATCTTGCAGAACCCGATCAAACGTTCTCCTGCTTCATTCCTGATTCCAAGTCCTTATTTTCCAACCACTTGGCCTTCTTCATTTTCTCCAACCTTTGCCTTCCAGTCTCCCATGACTATCACTATATCTTGTTTGCATGCTTGGTCGATTTCAGCTTGCACTTGTACATAAAACTGATCAAGTTCTTCCTCTTCTGAATCTGGTGTTGGTGCATACACCTGGATAACAGTTGTATTGATGAATGTTCCTCATAGACGAATAGAGATTGCACGATCACTGAGTACACTGTATTTCATTTCAGCCTTTGTGAGCTCCTTCTTGATTATAAATGTTACTCCGTTTCTCCTTCGCTCACCATTTCCAGCATAGTATACCATATGATCATAGTTCACTTATGCCCAGCACATCGATCTGCAAGCGTTTCATTTAGTTTTTCACCACAACCACTTTTCCTTGATTCGTACTTCTCACATTCTATATCCCAATGTTTATTATTTTTTAATTAATAATTTTTTTTTTTTTTTTTTACAGCTTCTGACCCTCATTTCATGCACAGCAACATCAGCAGTGAGACTTCCCGAAGGCTTTGATTTAACTGCATCATACAGGCTAGCTTTACTCAGACAAGTCATTGGCTCTTCCCCAGTAACTTGCTGAGTGCCTTCCATCCTGGGTGTCTTATCTTCTAACATAATATAATGATTTAAATGATTGTTACTATCCATAGAGTTTTTATGGCAGGATAGAGAAGTAGATTGCCACGCATTTCTTCCACGCAGTTAATGTTGGTGTTGTTGTCGTCACTTGAATGTGATCCTCCGCTTTCAACACTGAGTATACTTTCATCGTTAGTATAGCAGTATAGCCCTTTGGGTCATGGCAGTGCACAAGCCCGACCTCCACGACGAGGTGACAGCTATCGATCGGGCACCGTTATATACTATAGCAAAAATCATTCAGGAACTCACAGAGCACTTGGAAGATTGAAGGGGCATTGACCATCAATAATTGATAAATATCAAGTATTCATATTGCCCGGAAGTGGTAATGAAGGTTCTCTTCCATTTGTCCCCCTTCTCTGATGCATATAAGTTTACAGGGGCACTAATAGAATCTACATTGGTGAAAACATTAACACCTCTCACCTCTTGGATACATATACAGGTGCAGCTCAAAAAATCTGAATACTGTGGAAAAGTTAATTTTTTTTCCATAATTTAATTCAAAAGGTTGATTAGAGCTCTTCTCAAGTCAACATTTCTGTATTATACATTCTTTATTCAAATACTTTGAGACAGATTTTTGACAGATCAGAATTTCATCTTTCATTTCCTGATATTTACATCTAGATGTGTTAAACAACTTAGAACATGGCACCTTCTGTTCAAACCCACCCATTTTTCAAGCGATATATTGGAACATGGCCAGTGTTTCTTGTTGCCCAGGTGTACTCTGTTTGATTAATTGTTTAAACAATTAATAGCTCTGTATGTCTACTCTTGGTTTGAGCCCTCAGTTTCACCTGTGAAGACTGCATTTGTTGTTAAAAAGGATAAACATATATGAAGACGAGAGAGCTGTCTGTGGGAGAAAAGCAAGCCATTCTGAATCTAAGAAAAGAGGGAAATCTATCAGAGCATTGTGCATAGCCAACACAACAATTTGGAATGTCCTGTACACCACTGGTGTACTAACAACCAGCCATCAAACAGCAACAGTTGATGACAAACACTGTCAGAACTGTGAAGAAAAATCCAAAAATCACCAACAACCTCTACAGGGCAGGGGTGAAGGTATTACAATCCACTATTCAAAGAGGACTTTGAGAGCAGAGATATGGAACCTATACTAAAAGATGCAAACCAATCATCAGCAGTAAGAACTGGCCAGAGAAGGCCAGATTGGAATTTTCAAAGAAATACAGATATGAGACACAAAAGTTCTGGAACCAAGATTAACATCTACCAAAATGTTGGAAAGGCCAAAATGTAGCGAAATAACAGATTTCTTCATGGCCCAAAACATACACGCTTATTGGTCAATCATGGTGGAGGTATTGTCATGGCTTGGGCTTGCATGGCTGCTTCTAGAACAAGCTCACTAATCTTTATTGATGACATGAAGTCATGATGGTAGCAGCAGAATGATTTCAGAAGTCTACAGAAACATGCTGTCTGCCAATTTACAGAGAAATGCATCAATTTTAATTGGGAGGAACTTCATCATGCAGCAAGACAATGACCCAGAACAAGTGGAAGGTTTTAGACTGGCCACGCAAATCAACAGACCGTAACCCAATAGACCATGTGTTTCACCTCCTGAAGAGGAGACTGAAGGGCGAAAACAAACAACAACTGAAAGAAGCTGTGATACAAGCCTAGAAAAGCATCACAAAAGAAGAATGCAACAATTCTCTGATGTCAGTGGATCACTGGCTTGATGCAGTTATTGCAAGCAAATAATATACAAATATAATAATATAATATAATATAATAATATACAAATTATATACAACCAAATATTAAGTGTTGTTTATTCTAAGACCATCTGTTCCAATGCTTTTGCTCACCTAACAACTTAGTGGTTTGCCACCAAAAGGTGACACTTTCTAAATTATTTAACACATCTTTTGATCTCAAACCCAAATGTCTTCCCCCAAAAAAGAATTCGTCTTGTTTTCTAATACTTTAGGAGGGGACTGTACATTAAAACAGTTGCCACATGAAGACAATGAAAATATGTAGGACATCATCACATGGGCTGTTCAGTTATAGAATCTTGAAGGACCTGCAAGGGAGGAGAGAAGAGATTAGAATGAACATTTATCACAACAGCTAAGTGTATGAACATTTAAATTGATGGAGCACCTGACATACTGTCGGAGAATCTGTCAGAGCTTAGTGGCAGGTGGGAAGAATTCATTCTAGATCCCTGGAAAACATTTGAATTAACACAGTTAGAACAGAGGTCAGTAGTAAGGCCATACTTACTATGGAAATGGCAATGGAAAGCAAGGCATATAAAAATACATATTAAACCACAATGTTAGATAAAGGAAAAAGTCTGCTATATTTTGTGTGGAATCACTGCAGCACCATTATACAACAATATCTGTACCATTATATTCTTACCTATTATATTCCTATTATAGTAATTCAAAGCAATGTTGCATTCACCCTATTGTTTGCAAGAGCTCAAATTGCAATTAGGCCACCACATAAGTATGTTCACATCATATCAGATTATGATTAGGAAATCTATATGGAGTTCACAGCCCCACCATTTAGATCAGCCTTTTAACAAATGTTAATCTTCATAAAGTCCTTGTTCACAAATCTATACATTTTAAACTCATTACCAGTTTTGAGTGAAACGTGTCACTCAAAAGGACATTCGCTATTTGACAGATATAAGCCAATGGGAACTGCAACACATGCTAATAGAGGTCCCATTGGGCAGGTATACTCTCTGCCCCATGTTTGCTTTTCACTGGATGTAGAGCAGTAGACAAACTGCTAATGGCGAGTTTAAAAATACTCTGCGGCCACCAAAATCTTGTTTTATAGCAAACAATTGGATTGACTTCTCATGAATTTTCACAAAAGCAAAGTGTAAGTGCAGAAAGTGGGTCTATGATGCACAGAACCACTTCTGTTATAATATATATTGCAAGGATTGGGATTGGACAAGGGGGCTTATGGGGTAATGTGTATGCATCAGAAATGTATGGGGAAACAATTATTTCACACTGTATCCCTTTTTTTTGTGATTTGTAAGATGTTGATGAGCTGGAAATGATGCTAAATTATGAAGCCTGTAAACCCTGATTAATGATATTATCTTGAAGACAGTTAAACAAAAGTATGTCTAAAACCACTCAAAATGAGTTGCTAGACTGTACACTGGATGACTGCATGCTGTCAACTCTCAACTGCCTATTACAAGGTTACTCTAAAAATTCACTCGACAATAGCCTATAGCATAAGTCAGGTGTGATAGCCTCTTTACTTCATTTTGTTTGAGGCGATCATCTTGCCCCATTAAAATCTATGGTCACAAGCTGCTGCTGATGAAGCTGTACATCTCATCTCATTGGACCCACAAATTAGATGTTTTGATGGAAATGCCCACAATGTCATCAACCTCCCCCCAAAAGTTTGCCATCTGAATTTGTTACCGAGGAGATAGTTCTGATGCGGTATTCCATCAAGACGTCTGTGAGCTTTTGTGTGATCTTCAGGACGATCTGAGCATCATCTTCACAGTCAATGCGGAATTCATCCTAAAATAAACAAGACTGAATAAACCCCACTGCCAAAGTGTGTCCCAGTTAAGTTATGAACATCATCATACGTGAGTGGAATTAAACCTGCAAGATTTTTTTTTTTTTTTTTTTTTTTTTAAATCTTTTCAATAGCTATTCTAGCTTTTCAATATTCACACAGAAATGTATAGAACTATACCAGATGTCTGAGAAGTGTTGTGAGGGTGCTGCTGGACTCTTGGCCTTTAGCTCTCATCATTCCATCACTGCCGTTCATTGGTAGATTATCAGGGTAAGCTCTGCCCATGTCCTCGCTTCGTGGACCCATCCCAAATTTGTCTGAGCCCATGTGCATGGATCTGCTGTTGGGTAAATGCTGCATGCTCTGTGGACCTCCTATCATCCTGTCTGGTCGTGGCACAGAAATAAGGTCTCGCTGTTAAGTTGCAGTATGCAAAATTTAAGATCTACAGCTCTAACTACTCCAACGTACCACTGTGGTAGGATATTAAAATACATTTAAAAAAAAACAAAAAAACAACATTTTTAGAGCTGTAATATAAGTTTCGACCTATTTAGTTACAATACAGCACCAATTAAATGGATTAAATCCCCTCCTCATATGAAATGATTACATTCTTTTTTCCCCCTAATATTGTTATGCATATAGAAGTTTATAGTAAATTTATTATTTAAAAAAAACTGAAAATTGCATACTGCATATAAAATTGCATATAATACAAATACGCAGAGGGAGTGTTAGGGTTTCCACAGACTTGTACCAAAGCCACACCTCAGTCTCTGGATTTGAACCCTACTGAAAACCTGTAGTCTGAATTACAGAATAAGTCCACATGCACAAACCTAAGCATGTAAAGCAGACTGATATGTTGTGCATGAAGAAGTGGACCAACATCCATTGGAAATGGACATTACAGGAAATGACTCAAAGTCATTATCTTACTACTTAAAACAACTCTGTGTTGTAAGAAAAAAAAAATACATGTTTAAATGAAACTATACAATCCCCTGTTATGTTTGAGCTCAAAATACCACTTACCACCATCAGATAATTTTTTTTTTGCATTTTCACAAAGGATGCCAATAATTCTGGAAATATGTAAGCAATTAAATTAAAGCAATTAAAGCAAATAAAAAAAATTAATTAAGACAATTAAAACAAAAAATCATAAAAGCAATTCTCTACTGTCTGGCCCCATTTCGAACTACCATAGGGGGCAGAGCCGGAGAGTCCACTCGTGGGTCGACCACCATGCATGTTGGAAGGAAAATCTGTCATCATGCCACCCCGAAGTGGGAACTCTTCTGGGAAAGGGGTGTGTGAAAAGCCATCACCAAAAGGTCCACCTGAGGATACATGAGAGATGCACAAATGTCTCTTGACCTACTGAAACCTCCAAAATACACAAAGCTGTTTGAAAAGAGTAATTACACCCTATTTAAAAAAATAATAATAATTAAAAAAAAAAAAAAAAAAAAAAAAAAGAGTTAAAAATGGAAATGAATTTCTTTATAAAAAAAAAATAAAATTTTTTTTTATCACATTAGTCTTGCTGAAATCGACAGTTAAATCAACCCAAACTGTTAAATTAATGAGGAAAAACAAAACAAATAAACATCATTTGTCATTCAGTCTCTGTAGTGCTCCTCTGGTTCAGCTGTGCTATCGGCACAATGTGCTAATGTTTACTGCCCTCCAATGACGATACCCTCCACCACTTCTCATGCCACAATATTTAATTGATTAGAGTTGAGCAGCTGAGGAGTTGGCAGGTGTTTTTGGATTATTACAATCAATGTGCCATACATAACCATAGGCAACACTGGGGAGGAATGAGCACAGTACATTTTCAATAGAGTCTTTTCATAAATTACTTGTCTAAGGTTGAAAATGAAGTGCACGTGTAAATGCTTATCTGTTTTAGTTAAGATGTAGACACAGAGAAAGATTACAGAAGAAAAGATTACTTTCACTGATTCTGAATAACGTTACAAACAGTAATTAATCAGAAAGAGTGCATGTTAACTTTTATAGCATCTACATCTGAACTAAAACAAATGAGTAGGAGCTTTTTCCCAGAGCACTTTGTGATTAACGTACAACCCTGTATGTATGCTTACAACAATTTCCAAGATTGGCTTGACTGCATTGTTTTAAAGGTGTCTGTGTTTTAGAGTGCAGGAGAACAAAATGCTTTTTAAATCACTGTCTATCACTATGAATAGAATCTGCAGCAGTGTTGGGGGAATGAGTGAATTTACGTGGCACACTTGAAACATCTTGGTGCTCATTATATTAACAAGCTGTTTGACTCTCTCTCTCAGCTCAGATTAAGAGCTCACATTCGCAATTACCCTGAGTACCATTCAGCTGTCAATGTCACACTTATGACAAAATACTGGAGCTACTCAGAACATGATGAGAGGTGAATTTGGAGCAGAGTCCTCTCTCCCAAATAGTCTATTCACTGGTCCAGGAGCAGGAGCAGCAACATTATGCTGTCCTCTACGAGCAGGCTTTGGATCAATAATCTCCCTCTCCCACACCAGGTTGACACCTCAATATGACAGAGGCATACCTAAGAATGTTTGAGTGCACTGTCTTGGCCTGTGGTTGGCCAAGGAATGAGTGGGGGCTTTGCATTCAAGTCCTCCTGATGGAAGCAGCCCAGCAGGATTACACACTAATCCAAAGATTGGTGTAGCGTATTGGTCTCTCTCCAGGGGGACACTGCTGGCACTTCTGCTCTATGATGCTGAAGAAAGGGACTATCTATTCACCTTTGCCCAGAGATTCCTAGATTCCTGCAAACATTGACTGAGATTGGACCTGGCACACCACAAGGAGGTCATCAAACAGATTGCATTGGAGCAATTCATCAGATGCCTTCTAGCCAGGACATGAGAATGAGTCCACTGCCACCAATATGACTTCGGTGAGGCTGCCCAGTTGGAGGAGGACAACCTACCTGTGTTCACAGACCCAGGGAGCAATACTAGCTTCTGAGGCCAAGGGTATACTTACTTTTTCCACAGAAGAATAACACATCTATTGACATTTCTGTTAAATAAGTGGTTTTGTTCAAATATATCAACTATATTAATAGGCACTATTTCAAGGATGATCAAATGCTTGTCCAAATATGTCAAAAAAGCCAACAATTTCCATGGGGTGTACTTATTTTTTTCATATGACTGCACATATCTCCTATTATAACCCAGCAGCTGGACACCTTGGAGCAGATAAAACACTAGCCTGGTTAATGCCCAGGTTTTATTGTCCTGTCCTGGCATTCATGGTGATGTACATCTGTGGTGTGTGTCTTGCAAATGTCAGCTGGTGAATCCGCTGGCCACCCAAATGCACCACTGCACTCCAATCCTCTTACACAGATCCACTTCAGAAAAATTGGCATGGATCTCATCGGGCCATCAAACCAGTCATCAAGGGGATATGTCTTTGGATTAGTTCTGGTGGATTATGCAACATGATATTCTGAATCAGTTCATTTGTAAATTATCTCAGCCAACAGCATGGCTGAGCCACTATTTTGAGTAATCTCCCAAGCTGTGATCCCTAATGAGATCCTAACTGATCAAGAACATTATTTGTAAGTTTGTGCACGAGGATAGCTAAAATTAGGACAAATAGTTGCAAGCCCTATTATTTGCAGCCCAGGAGGTGCCCCAGGCCTCCACAGGGTGTTCCCCCATCTGAATTATTATACAAGCCAAAGGCCCACAGTATGGCAGGTAAAAATAAAGTTCAGTACATGGTGCTGGCCCTGCAAGCAAAGCTCCACAAACTGGGTCATTTATTATGAGAGAATTTGCTTCAGGCTCATGAGAGCAAACACTGGCTCTATAACAGGCCCTCTCAACTGAGACAATTTTCACCAGGAGATAATGTCCTGGTATTGTTTCACACATTTATCTTGAAATTAACCTGTAAGCGGCAAAGATCCTTCAACTATGAGGGCCCCACGCCCAAGGCAGATAGAGCTAGTACACAAGGCAGACAGTGTGGTATGTTTTTGTGTTCACTCCAGCAGGGTGAATGCAGTTCTGAAATTTGATGCGTAGTGGCAGGGGGGTAAGCAGCATGTATGAGCAATTCTAAAGCCCTCAAGATGGGCCGACATCATGGCAAACCTGGCAAAGTGTGCAACTGGACAGGTGGAGGTATGGTATCTGGCCAATTGTGTTGCAGAACACCACATCGGACAAAGGGCTGGGAGCCATTCTGTCCCAGGTGGTGGAAGGGGAGGCTCGCCTGGTGCTGTACATCAACTGAAAACTGTCAGTTCGGGAGTCTAAGTACTGCACCAATGAAAAGGAGTGGGTGGTCCTCATTCTCTGGTACCCATTCAGCCTCTATTAGGACCACACTCCCCTACAGTAGGTCCACTGCATGAAGGACACCAACTTGTAGATCACTCGTTGGTTTGGATTTTTAAGTTGTTCTCTGTGGTCCACAGACTCCCAGCCTGTGTCGGGTGGTGGGAGTACTTTGGCAGCTGGGGGCATGGTTTAGTGGTAGTTCACAGCAGGAACTAGCAAAATCACGTGGCACATTTGATATCCATTTCTCAGCGAGCTGAGCGTGTGTGTTCATGAGTATTCGGTTATTATTTTCACACTGCATTGATTTTTTTTTGGTAGCATCCCTATTAAATATAGTTAACTAATGCTACCTATATAGTTGCCTAGTTTTAGATAAGTTGAACATACATTCATAGATTTTAGTTCACATTAATGAACTCAAACAATCTCCATTAACCTTGACAGAAAGTTCCACTTCAGCACATCTTTCAAGTGGGAAAATCAAGACAAGCAATTAGTAAAGTGGGTAATATTTATAATGTTAAAATGCAGAGTTTCTATGCAAAATGTTTAAAGGATTGCAGGTCTGGATTCTAGGGGTGAGAAGGTTTCCATTATTAGCATAAAGGTTTATTCATGTGATTGCTAATTTTGACAACCCCTCCAGCTTGCTTCGCCACTCTATTACTTTTTACTTTCTCCTCACACATATACAAACAAACTAACCTGGGTAAAAACCTCCAGGAACTGGTCCAAGCAGACTTTTAGCACCTGGTCCTCCCGCACTGGGAAATGCAGACTCTGATATATGCACACACACACACACACACACACACACACACACTAAACTTATGGCCAATGTCTAGCGGAGTCAAGTATGAAAGAATATCTGAATTTTGCAGAGTGAGGCAGGACTTACTCATGTTCTGAAAGACTGGTACATCACCAGGTTCCCTAATGACAACCTAAAAAGAAAACAAACAATTGTGGATTACAAAGTGAATCTGAAATTTGCATAATCTCCAGACAGTTATCCTACACAAGGATCACAGCCTATGTTCTCATCTCACAGTGACTTCGGCGGGAAAGTGCTTTGGATATTCCCTGGCAAGTTCATCACATTAAACTCAAAAGCTGCTGCTATTATTTGTGTGACCTATTAAACTCAAAACTGGTGCAACATTATGAAAGTGGTAGAATACAAACGAATCAATACCGCAATCAGCTGCTTTATCCGAGTTCAAGATTTGAGATTAGAGTTAAAATGTCATATATTACTGAAGAATCTGAGACAAATGTGATCCAGTGTCAAATATCAGACTGCCTTAATAATACACTTAACTTAGCAGAACTCTCGAATGGGACATGGAGATGGTGTATGACTATCACAAGGAAAAAGAATATCAGTTTTTCAGCCTGTTATCTAGTTAGTTAAACTGATTTAATGCAATGGTGCTTATGTTAACAGTTAGGAGTAATTCTTTCTTCTGAATAACGTGGGTTTTCATTGTATGCATGCTCACAGTAATGCTATGCAGAGTTGACAGCATATCTAAAACAACAAGATAATATATCCTCTTAACGTAAACATAATGTAAACGTAAAGGACCTCCACTTTTAGTTTTGAGCTAATGTTGGTGCGTTCCTGATTTTGCGGTTGAATTTTCTGAATGTGTTGTCGCATTTTTGCTTTGTTAATGTGTGTTCTGTCGCACTGTACACTGTATGTGAGGAACGCTTACTCTTAGGGCGCTTTTTCTAGATTTTATGTACAAGTTCTAAATAACAGGATTTAAATCAAGTGCACAGCGTCTCACCTTGACTTGACCTCTGCCCTCAGCTTTCTCCACCTCAGAGGCAATCGCTCTGACTGCTCTTTTAGTGTCTGGGCCCTGTTTTACTTCCTCTTCTTTGTGGGACACTTTTTCTGGGTGAATGTGTTTCTGTTTATCAAGTGAAAAAAAAAAAAAAGAAGAAGCAAACTTATACAGCAGATAGTAATATGTTTTGGTCCCGCCCCACCCTTTTCTAATAAGAGTTAATGCATTGGGGGTGGGGGTCAGTGTTCACACTTGATGTACAGTTGATTTGAGAACCACAAGCCTTACCAAGTATCTGAAACAATGCTTCCAACCAGTAATATGAGCCACCATTTCATTCTGTAGCTGCTGCACCTTACACAGTCTACACTGGTAATGAGGAGGGACTGACTTGCTGGGGCTGCGATACTCCCATACATAGTGTAGGCCTACACACACACACACACACACACACACACACACACAATCAATACTCAAACATTTCACAGTGAGCTTCATTTTTTCCATTAAGAATACATTACATACCAAGAACTGGGTCTGTGACAGTTTTCAGCAGTTTGGTCAGGGAGGGTACAGTCTGAACGGATCCGTGCTTGGTGAACACTGATGGGAGTTGCATGAATTAAAATGACAATATTACACCCTATAGAGCATGATACTAAACATGTCTTAAGGCTTAAGTCTTAAATCCTTTAAGGATTTAAGTCTTAAATCCTTAAGACTTAAGGTAAGAGAGCACTGATGATTATCATTCAAAACAGACAAGAACAAAAAATTTACGACATCATCGTAAATATACCTAAACTTCAGAGAACACTCAATTACAGTGCTTTTCCTGCATAACCATCAACAGAGTGGAAAAAGGTGTGGCAAAGCAATTGAGCCACATTTGAAAATTTGAGCGATGAATATGCTGAACAACATGTAAAAACTCCTGATCAATTCTTTTGGCCACAACGCAGTGCTTACCAACAACACCCTGGTACAAAGCAGGGATGCCCCATTCCATAATCAAGCATCTCTATAGGGCCGGCATTTGCTTGATTCAATACACTCGTACTGGATCAGATTTGACACTTTCTGATCCGCTGGCCTATTTCTTTATCATGAACACGATTCACAAATCCTCTGGCGTTTTGCACAGATTGGCAATGAAAGCTTCTCCATTCATTCTAAATAACAATATCAAGCATGGTTAAGCTTTATCTTTATTCTTTGTGGTCCTCCAGAAATTTGGGATGAGAAAGAAGAAGGTTTTCTGAACCTTCCAGAAAATCCCAAGTTATAGATAGATGCCCATTCGATCTACAGGATAGACGCTCCAGCATTATACTTCAGGTGATTCGTTCTACGTTCAGCCAGTATCTATTTCTGCACAACAGCACCTGAATCAGACTCGACCAATTAAGGCCATTAATTAGTCCTCTTTAATGGAACAATTGTTTCGCATATATAGGTTTAGTGCAGCTGATATTGATGGTTTGGCCAGCAAACATGCCCTTATGCTTCACATACAGTTCATGTTTGAACTGGCTTTGGAGCACATCTCTCTGGACTATGGCCCTCGAAGTTTGTTCAACAGAAACCTCTGTTGCAGTGGGCAAAGACAGTTCAACCTAAATGCATTAAGTTAAGTTTTTATCTGATGAACAGCCATGCCTCATACTGTTTAACTGTCATTCAGATGACACTGACCAGGGCCTTGTACCGCGATTCTGCCATCAGTTAATCTGCTGCACCTTTAATTATTATCCTGCAGCTAAACTGGGCTGGAAAAGTTAAATAACACAGGCCCAAACACGGCAAGCCAAACATTAAAATAGGTGATACAGTTTCTAATGTTGTTCAGGCTAGATTCTAATAATAATAATTCTATGGGGAAAAAAAGCATTTTGTTAAAAAGGACAAACTGAAAAAGTGTTAAATGCCATTACAGCCTTATAAGCTGAATATGTGTTACATTGAAAACTGAAACTCTGAAGACCTCAGATATGGCACATTGGCAATGACATCACCAAGGCCAGAGAGTGCTGAAGGTCAAAATGAAAGAACTGGGCTCTGAGGGCAAGACTTACCTATGTCCCCACTGTGGGCCTGCTGCTTTTTCTGTCATAGATGACAAGTAAACCCGTCAGAAAGAGAGAGAAATAAAGAGGAGTTAGAAAGACAGAATAGCATGTGAGGTTGGGAGCAATACCCCAACTCTCCTGTGGTCCAGCCTCCTCTCCATAAGTAGAGGAGGCTGTTCTTGGGTATGATGGTTATGGAGCCACAATCGACTCTACCGGTTAGTCATAGACTTGTACAGGGAGAACAGTAATCTGCCTCTTCCCGACTACAGCATGGGGATTTTTTTAGGCAGACATGAAAACAACTATTAGTCCAGGACTAATAACTCAGGATAAATTAGGCAGTAAGCTGCACAAAAAAGACATACTGTATGGGGTTATGACCCCAGAGAAGAATCTGTTCTCGATTCATGCTCGTGAGTATGCCTTGAAGATCTGGGTTGTCATTCTGTTGAATGGAGCATCATGTAACACAATGCATACACAGCACTGATGTTAGGCTCCCACTAGCTTGTAAAGTCTAGTCATTTATTTATTATGGCAAATATAACTTTTAGCATATGTGAAACAGCAAACACTGATATGTGTAGCTAGTTCTGTATTCTCTTGTAATTTCATGGTTTCTGCAAACAAAGCTTATATTCAGTCATCGGACAGCATTGCAAATAACAATATTAAGACACTTGGCGCTCTCATTTATAGGTAGATGCTTGCATGCACGTTTGCCTACTAGCCCGTAGTACATAAACAACATGCAGTGCCTTCATCCCCCTTGAACTTTTCTGCATTTTTGAGATATAGTATTGAAGGGGTGAGGGGAGATTATTTATACAGTTATTTACTCAGCAAACATGTGCAAAAAGGTTCGCTGGCCTGACAAGACCAAAACGGAACTTTTAGTACAAAGGGCCTTGGACAAAACATTACGTCTGGAGGAAACCCAACACTGTTCATCACTCTGAGAAGGATGGTGGTAGCATTATGTAGTGGGGTCACGTTTCTTCAGAAAGGACTGGGAAATTGGTAGTCGTTGAGGGCAAGATGGATGGAGCCAAATATAGGGCAACCCTATAAGAAAAGCTCTTCCTATTTGCAAGAGACTTCAGACTGTGGCAGATGTTCACTCCAACTGGACAATGATCCTAAACATTTTGCAGTAGTAGTTAACCGGAAACTCTGTACCTGAATGTGCTACAATAGCCCTGTCAAAGCCCAAACCTCAATCCAAAATTTGTAGTTTGAAGATTGCTTTCAGTCACTGATCTATATCCAATCTGACACAGTATCACACACTTTTACCAAGAAGAAAGGATCCAGATGTGCAAGCTGATATGTGCAAAAAATATCGCAGAAGGTGTAATTGCAACCAAAGGTATTTCTGCCAGGTATGAATCTAGGAGGTTGAATATTAATGTATCAAAAGATAACTGTATTTTTGTTTAATTAACATTTGTGTCACAGTACAAAAAAATGGCACCTTCAAATATTAGACACATTGTGTAATTCAAATGGTAAAAATCCCAATTAAGTCCATTTCGGTTCCAGATTGTAAAAATACAAGATGTGGAAAAGTTCAAGGGGATGAATACTTATGCAAGGCACTGTATAATGAACAACTGACAATCAGCTAAAGATATTAGGATATGAGATCCCACAGATCTACACACACTTCAACAGTCCTATAAGCACTACAAAACATTTTAATTACATTTAAAGGGTTCATGCTCTTTATGTAACTTTTAACTTATAGACAGTAAAGGTGTAGCAGCCCATGCATTGTCTTCTCTCTAATAAGTTTTAATGTCTTGATGAACTCTACAGCTCTGATGATGACGACTATCTTCTTCCTTTTTTTCCTTTTTCTTTCATATGTAACCCACTAGTTGACAGGCCAACATAGAAGTGTTTGGTGTGGTTTTCATATTGGTATGAGTGGTGTGGTGAGCATATCGGTACTACACTTGATGCTATAGTGCTGTGTAATGTGCATCATGAAAATCCTCAGCAAATTCAAATACAATGATGTATTCTTACACAAATATTATTGCAGTACATAATGGCACTTTGAAATATTGTCCCTCAGAGATGTTACCTTTGGCCAGATTAATTTACAAATGCAGTCTGCAGTAATAAAGTAGTTAGAAGGTGTTCCTGCCATATTATTTCTGATGTACATAATTCCTGTGTGTAATACATAAAAATAATTGTAGCTCAGAAGCTAAGCTCATATTTTAACAAGAATAACATGCAGTAAATCTTTCATTTAGGGTTTAGGCCTCATCACAGTACTGAGACAGCACTGGTTAAACACACACACACACACACACACACACACACACACACACACTGTCCTCCACTAATATTGGCACCCAAAAACAACAGGTTTATCAAAAAAATATATCCACCTTTGTTAAATATAGGTGTGTGACAATTATTGGCACCCCTATGAATTCATATGAGAAAAATATATTTGAAGTATATTCCCAATGATATCTTACAGAGAGGTAGCCATATGGAAAAGTACCTCATGCCCCTGGTTAAATATGGTGGTGGCTCTTTAATGTTTTGGGTCTGTTTTTCTACCAGAGGGCCTGGACATTTTATTCGGATACATGGCATCATGGATTCAAATATCAACAGATATTAAATGAAAACTTGACTGCCTCTCCCAGAAAGATTAAAATGGGCCATGTTTGGATCTTCCAGAGGACAATGATCCAAAACATACATCAAAATCAACACAAAAATGGTTTACTGACCACAAAATCAAGGTCCTGCCATGG
>JANDJT010000131.1:14497450-14511709 GCA_024331685.1 Stegophilus panzeri | reverse complement strand
CCTCATCAGGCATTATAGGAGAAGACTCAGAGCTGTTATCATGGCAAAGGGAGGTAGCACAAAGTATTGACTAAAAGGGTGCCAATAATTGTTGCATATCTATATTTAACAAAGATTTTTTTTATTTATAAACCTGTGTTTTGTTTGCAATTGTTTGATATCCATGAGAGTAGAGTATTTTTGTGAATTTATTAACAAAAGATCAAAAGGTTTAATCAATAAAGACAATTTTTCCACAGCCTTCTTTGCTCATATTTACCAAGGGTGCCAATATTACTGTAGGGAAATGTATGTAAGCATGTATATGCACTACATCTGGGTACAATTGTTCATAAACATGGTATTAGCTTCCATTGCGATGCTGTTGGCATACAGCTGTAAGTTTCTGAAAAACCAGATGAGCGTAATAAAGTTAGCAACTGAGCAACTTCCTCAGTTGGTCAAGAGCTTTCTTATTATGTTGTAACTCTAGATGGCCTTTCAGTTACATTATGTGTAGTGGTGAAAAATCTTGGCGTGATAACTGACTCGGTTTCAATCTTTAAGTCTACACTAAAAACCCTGTATGCTTAGACATGCATTTACAGCTGTGTTTCTTTAGTAAAGGTGCAAATCTGCGGGTGTCCATGGTCATAGAGTATTCTGGTAAACTGGGAGGTTTCGATGCGGTCAGTAGCTCAGGTTCTCCACAACATGTACATCATTTTATTTCTCCAAGCTATAAAAAGGAGGTGGACTGCCATTAGCAATTTAAAAAAAAAATGTTTTATGCAGGCTACCAAGTAAAACATCCTATGGTTTCCTTATGACCTGTCACAGTATCTTGTTGAAAATAAAGTGTAAATGCAATATCGTCATCATAAGACGGCAATTTCAACAGTCTTCCGAAGGTCACGGGCTGTGAAAACATAGCATAAGATTTCTCCAATATATCAGAGAGTGCTTGAATCTCTTTGGCAGTGCTGTCCAACAGCTAAATAAAAGTGTTTTTAATATCACACAGCTCAGCATGGGTAAAACAGTTGACATGAGAAACTGAGCTAGTTTCTGGAAAGAAATTATACAGAAATATATGAGTTATGCTTTAACCCACCTTGCCACTGGTCTGTTTCAGCTGATAAGTGCGTGCTGGAGCCGATGCCTCCATTCTGTGAGAAATCCCAATATGTTTAAAAAAAAAAAAAAAATGCATATAAAATATTTTAACGAATCTTATACCACAGCACTCTTGATTTTTTTTATTTTTATTATTCTGATTGGTCAGCAGGTGTTGACTAGTTTTCCTTTAACAGTACTGGCAGCTCTTACTTAAATCACAAGTTTATATTAATGCACTGATGAACAATTATTTATAGCTTCTATAAAGTAAGCAATAAACAGGAACTAACTTGTTTTTGGACGTGCCATATTACATGTAACAATAAACGGATAAAAAGTAGCTAGTATAATTCCTTCGTCGCAAGACAGCAACAGTGTAAAGTTTATTATTATTATTTTTAATTAACAAGAAAAAACCTTAAGGAATCATCTACATACATGTTATGTTTAATAAACATACACAAATATTCTTCTCGTCATTAAGAATTACACAGTAGCTGATCTAAGATTAGTAGTGATGCCATTAGCAATAATGTAAGAACATTACAACAGAACAGCTCTTTACTAAACACCTCCCTCAGCTCTGGTATCAATAATGTGCTGCAATTACCTCCGGTTTCTGCTAAACAAAATACCAAATTTTCCACAAAATGAAACACTTCACAATCAACACGTTTTGATTGTTTGTTTGTTTTTGGTTTGTTTTTTGATCAGGCAAACGGCAGGCGTACCATGGCGGCTTTTAAAATTAAAGTCGTGTAGGCGCTTACTGTTTTTTTGTTCCATCTGTATTCCTTTTTTTTTTTTTTTTAATGCATTTTAAACATTATAAAGTATACAATACAAACTAGAGTGTACGTATAACGTTTATTATTATTATTATTTTTTAAAAAGGCTAAAACAAATTAAAGTCTGCACAGTTTTATTTATCAAATTATTTAAAAAAAAATTCTTGATATGATTATTCACAGACTAATTAATTTTATGCATATAATACAGTGCGAGAATAACAACTAATTGTAATTAATTACAATGTTTATGTTCTTGCTTGTCGCGCTGTATTTATAAATTTAATAGAAGAAGTCGCTGTAATTATACTCAGGCAGATGCGCAGGCGCCTGTATACGTAAAGGACCCCAAATGTTGTAGATCGACTCCAGAGCACAGTGATTGCTCAAATTCATATAGATATTGATAAAAATCCTATTGTTTTGATCTCAAATCTAAGCAAACATGTGAGTATGTGGTTATTTATTGCTCGTGTAGAAATTAAAGAAGGAAATGAGACCTGCAGTGGTTTGAATAAATATTGCTAGGACTCGCATGTTGCTAGTTAGCAGCATCTCTCAGGTATATGGAAATCCAGAGCTATATAAAACAAACCTAATTTGGAATAAGACCGATTTTAAATCATGTACGATTAGCGTTTTTTGGTGCATGTAGAATAAGCATATACTCGTTCATGTTCCAGAAAGCGTTCACTCGTGGTTTTGCTCTAAGTTCATGTGGAGTGTTGCCAGATTGGGCAGAGGTCCTCCAGAACTGAGCGACTCGTGCTGTTCTTCTTGATGTAAGAAGGGAATTATTATTTTGGTGGAGTTGCCGTGAATTTAATGACCTTAAAGAGAAGCTCCACTCTGAAACATATTCACTTTGTTTATGTTGAAATATTTGTGATGGGCTTAGCGGTGCTGGTGCTAATGTGTTGGCTGGTTCTGTATTTTTATTATTCTTGTGAAAACTGAGCACTCGGTGTGCTTCTCTGACGTCACAAGGCGGCTATTGTAGCCCAGTTACTGTACTGTACTGTATATACACTCCTACTCTCTCTGTCTCTCTCTGGCTGTGACAGTAGCTGCTGCGTCTGATTCAGTAGCTGCTGCGTCCGTTTAAAAAAGACAAAAAAAACCCCACAGCGTGTCATGTTACTAGAAACAGCCGTCATCTGTCCTGAAGACTTTCCCATGACGGAAAACGTAATTTTAACTGAATTGAGTCATGAGGGATCTGTAGTGAATTGAATAAATGTTTACTTGTTTAACTGTAAAGCGTCATGTACTACACATCGCGATCTTCTCATCTGTCAGAGGCAGAGTTACACCTCTAGCTAGTATTTATGAAATGGACTCGCAGTCTGTTCTGTTTGATTGTTCCTTTCTGTTTTAACAGGAAAATGTCAAAGAAGAAGAAAAGACAGGACGATTTCCATAAAGTTAAACTGAAAGTTGGCAAGAAGAAGCCCAAGGTGGAAAATTCAACTAACGTCAACTTCAAATCGAGGAGCATTCATTTACCGGATCAGCTGAAGCGCGATGACGGTGGACCGACTACACACCGGCAGCTCAGCATTAAGGTTCACTTATACTCCCTCAGCCGAGTTAGCTTTCCTGGGTTGCATAGCTAGCTACTCCTTATGGCTATGTTCCTAACATGCCACTGTATTAACCAGTAGATCAATATAGAGTTGAGTGCAAAAGTTTACATCCCGTCACGAGTGAGTATTATAACTGAGCGGATCTGTGATATGAAACGTTTTAGGTGGTTTAAAAGTCAAAAACTGGGCATAGAGCTTATTAGTCGTGGTGGGCGATATGAACGAATGTCATATGATGATTCTCGAAGGCATTTTTACAATGATATGTATCATGTATCATGATATATCCAGTGCATAGGTTTGCTCATAAACTGCCAGCAATAAAGGAGTATTGATGTAAAAACAGCTATAAATAATAATGCTTAGTTTTAATAAACAAATGTATAATAAATGTTGGATTTTTTTTATATTTAAAGTACACCTATTATGGTTTGTCAGATATTACCTTTCATGTAGTGTGTTATAGAGCTGTTTGTGAATGTAAAAACGTCTGCAAAGTTTCACAAATCAAAGCGCAGGACAAACGGAGTTATTGACTCCCAAAAGAAGGAACCGATTCTGAACAGCTGAAACGAGTCGTTAGTGATTCCAGACTTACTTCCTGTACTAATCTACATAGGTTTATAACAAACATCTCTCTATACACGTTTAATGAGAGGGTATATATGACAAGATAAGATTAAATCACAGTTGTACGTTCTTCGTTCTTCTTCTTTTTTTTGTGTGTGAGTCAACCTGTAATTGAGAACTAACTGTTGGTAGGAGCAGAAGTTTTGAGTGGGAAACTGAAGAAACGTCTGACCTCATGTGGCATAGGATTGGTCCGAAGAACTGTTCAAGCCAACCGTTTGGATTTGTCGAGAATCTCAATTCCGATGTTGCTTGTTGCACTGTCGCTGTCGTGCATATACTTTACAGTTACATTTCATACATATACAGTTGCATTTCGCTTGCTCGGGTGAGTGTAGGGTTAGACAGCGCTCTCCACCATCATAATTAAAACCCCATTTGAGAAATATTTCATTGTGAGGGATTATTTTTATCGATACTGTTCCAGAAACCAGTGATCTCGTTCTTTTGTTTCTTGTGTCTCCTGTGTTCCTTTCTCCCAGGATCTGCTGTCCCAGCTGCACCACTACAGCAGTAGCGTGAAGCAGGGTGCTCTCGTAGGCCTTCGGGAGCTGCTTTCAGCACATCCATCCCTGCTCGAGCAGCATGCGTCAGTCGTGCTCGCCGAAGTTGCCGCACTCTTCACCGATAAAGACGGCGCCGTGCGGTCAGCCGGTTCACGTCTCCTGCGTTTAGTGGCGCAGTGCATGCCAGCCGAGCGTGTGGCTCCCTTCTTCCCTCTGCTTGGCGCTCACCTCTCCTGCGCCATGACCCACGTCTCAACCGGCATCCAGGAGGACGCGCTGCGCGTGCTGGACGTGCTGCTCGAGCACTATCCCGCTCTGCTAGCACAGAGACACACCGTGCTGCTCTCAAACTTCCTCGAGCTCATCTCACAGAGGCGGATCAGTGGCGCCATGGACAGGGGCCGAGCCAGTGGCGATCGGGCAGAGAAAGGAAGCTATGCGCTTTCTATAAACACTAGCAGATCTGTTACAGCGCAGCAATGGAGACTCACGGTCCTGCTCAGGTACTGAGATCAATGCGTGTTTGTTTTTTTTGTGTTTTTTTTTTTTTAATGCGATGTACATTGTGGCTATAAACAATTGTGCAATTTTTAGACAATTCTGTAGTTTTCTGATGTATACATAAATGGATTTTTTTTCATGCTTTTTAAGTTTGTCATAATTTGCTTGAAAAATGCAAATTTGAAGTGTTTAAACAGATTAGCAATAACACAAACACAATGTAAACACTAAAGTCTGTTACCAATTAGTTCACTTGATTATTTTATTTTATTTTATATATTAGTTGTTGTTGTTTTTTTTTTTATTTTTTTTTTTATATCTTTACCCATTTTACTTGTTAAGTAGTTATTTGCTGTTGCCTTTACTTCTGTCATTGACTTCTGTTCTATTTGCAATGCAAGCTTTCTATGAAATATCACAGGTTTCTACATTGTAAAGCGTGTATTCATTTCGTCTGCGTTTAGGTTGGGCCGGTTTCTTCAGGCAGTAGTGGAGGAGAGGACTACAGAAGATGATGCAGCGTGTGGAAGTGGCTTCGGGACGTGGAGCGGAGAGAAAGGGATCGTCATACCTGTGGAAATCCGCTGGGAGGAGCAGATATTCAGTAAAGAGAGCATTCAAGTGTTTGAGAATTCTGGAGCAAAGCCCACGCCACGCTCCACCTATCGACTAAGGTATGCTGTGTTTTTAATGGAATCGTAGGCTTAATACTAAGTACTATTTGTAATGTATATTGATAGTAGGCTTCTGTGATTTAGATTTTTTTTCCAGTTTTTTAATTCTTTTTTTTAAACCAATAAAAATGTGCGATTAAAGATTTAATCATCCAGAACTGATAGCCTAAAAACACAGGAAAAAGAGCATTTTTTTCCAATTCAGGTTTAAGTCAGCTTTATTTGAAATTTTAGCACATCGCACGGCAATGGATGAAAACGAAACACGGTTCCTTCAGGAAACTATCGTACAACGTGTAGTAGACATAGACACCGATAAGGACTAAAAGACAACAGTAAATACGGACAATAAATACAGATCGTAAGGAACACAGAATCACACAAAATGAAACAAGTCACATAAATAGGAAATATATATATATGGTGTGGCAGCAGTGGGGAGATGATAGATATGATACATGCAGTTAAAAAAAATGGTGTAACTATCAGTACTAAATGAATAAATATTATCTATCTATCTATCTATATATAAAATATACTGTTATTGCACATAATAATGTAAAATAATAATAATATTGCACTTGTTGCGTGAGATGGACTGCACAATAGTATGAATCTTTGGCTGGTAGGTCAGTCTTAGGCCATGGTAGTGTTAAAGTGACTATAATGCAGTTGGGGGCGGGGGGGTGTGTTCACAGTTACACATGACCGTTCTGAAGGTGTCTCCTACCCTTAAGGAGAGTAGGAGACAGTGTAATAATAATATTATCATCTGTGCAGTCTGGAACTGCTTGTTGGCAGTGGCAACCATGAAAACTCTTACTCAAAGTGTATAAAGCTGGGCAGCTCTGGTAATTTAATTAAATCGGAGTAAATGTCATTAGATAACGTGTAAGATTGTGCAGGGAGGATTAAAACGTTAGATCACACAAGCCTAATTGATAAAACCAGAACAAGTCGGTCTGATATATATGAGGCAAGAAGAAGACAGGGGAATTTGGCCGAAAGTAGTATTTATTGCAAATACTGCATTTTGTGTCAAATTTGTGGCTTTGTTAGAAGATCTAGAAAGCATCTAGGTTGATTTGCCCCTGGTTGCTAAAAGGGGTGAAATAGAACTAAATCGACATGTAATGTCGTATAAAGTTCCAGCAGCATGTTGGTTGTTTTAATTGAGTGAATGTTTGTCTGTAAATTATATAGCATTTGGTACACCAGTCGGCTCCTTGTGTAGCAATGGATGTTGTTGGTGCCAGTCTTGAGCAGACTGCAAAAATCTAGTTGGAACCTTTGGTGCAGTTCTAGTTTTCTGGTGGTAAAAGTGTTTGTACATCGTACAGTGGGAAAAGGTTCTAAATATACAGGCATTGGCAAATTTTCTAGTTTCTAAAACAAAATGTGGAAGGGATAGGCATGGCACCATTGTGTTGAACTGCCTGTTCAAAGCCTTATTTTAAAAAGTTTGTTTTTAATGAAAATAAGAAATATATCTGTGTTTGAGTAAAATAAAAAAAGTATTGTAGTCCATAGTAATCGTGTATCCTGCACCATCACACGGAATTGTTTAATGTACAAAATCTTTCTGTTGGTGTTTTATCTTTCCAGGTTTTTACAATAGCTTATCTCTCAGTAAATGTTACATTTAAAATGGGCTTCTGAATTTTAATGAGCCATTGCATTCCCTTAATAAAATGTGTCTAATATTATAGTTCGATATTAGAACCTGAAATGCAGAATTAGTTGCTTTGCCAGTTTTCCTTTCCTAAGCAATGTTATTTCATCCCAATATGTTTTGAATTTATGCTATTTTAATGCATTTATAACCACTAATCATTCACAGGTGGGTTTGCCCCATTATTCTGCCCGTATTCAATCAACTAAAAGGAAAGAGTTGTGGCCAGGCCAGTTGTGTTTCAGTGTTTGATGTGCATCTGCGTTTGACTCGTTATGCTCTAGGCTGGATTTGGAGCCTGGAGCTGGAGTGAGTGAGGACCTGTGTTCAGCAGAGACAGTGCAGGGTTTCGCAGGCACGTTAGTGCCTCTCCTCCTGGAGGTGTGGGTGGAGGCCGTAGGTGGAGGACGAGCTCAGACAGACAGCGGGCACCTGCTCTCAGAGGAAGCCATGGCACTCATGTTCCAGATCCTTACGATACTACAGCTACTGAGACGTCTCGCACCTCAGAAAGACCAACAGGATATGCTGGTGTGTACACACGCACACACCCCACGATCACTGTAGTACAGCCATACATTATTGTACTGCCATGCTTTACTAAGTCAACTACTAGGTTAGACTAGAACACAATAGGGATGTAGCCGAATATGAATACATTAATCGAAATGAACAGATAATGTGTTCTAAACAAATATACAGTTGCAATCAGAATTATTCAACCACCATTGCAAATCAGGTTTATTGTCAAAATTTACAGTCTTTCAGCTGTTTGTGATGAACAAATCGAACAAAGGCAATTGAATGCTTCAAGTGGACCAGTTTCAAAATTATTCAACCCCCGAATAGAATCCCTCACGACAGCACAAATATGCAAAACGGGTGTTGTCTCAAGCACACCGACGCAACTAATCAAGGGCTTCATTAGTTGCACCAGGTGTGCTTGAGCTGGAACACATGAAATACCTGAATTGGCTAGGGGCAGAAGATATATGAAATACCTTGACAGGGCAGAAAAAGGAAGCTAAAAGGAAATCACTTGAAGCATTCGTTGTGTTGAACTGTTTCAATTGCTTTTGTTTGATTTGTTCATTGCAAACAGCTGAAAGTCTCAATTTTGACAATAAACCTGATTTGCAATGGGGGTTGAATAATTTTTTATTGCAACTGTATATACAGCGAAGAATATCTGTGATATTTGTATATGTGATATATGAGCTGCCAGGTGATATTTGTAAATGTTTTTACTTTTGTGCAAGAGTCATATATGAAGCTTGTGGGACACAAACAGAACACAATGCATTTTCTTCATCCTTAGTAACAGTATCAGTAAGAGTATTAAATAATGCTACTCGTTTGTTTGTTTTGCGAAATGGAGCCAGCTAAATTAATTTGAAAATATTGCGTACATGTACAAACAATAACCATAACTACATTATGAGCATTATTAACATAAGCATTAGAGATCGACTGATAGTGGACTTTACTGATAACTAAGTAGGGCAGTACCTGGCGATGGCCAATTAATCAACCTATAGTTTTTAAAATTGATTTTGATGAATTAAATGAATGAAAACACTCAAAGTAAAATATTTCTGAACTTTTATTACAAAAATAAACAGTACAGACTGTACAATGAAAATGTACTGTACTTTTTTAAAAATGAAATGAATATTAATATATATTAACTATTAATAAATATTAAAGTAAATAAAAGATGTACATCCAAACTGAACCAAATAGGAACACTCCAAATAACATAAAAATAGAGACATCCAAAAACTATAAATACATACATATATAAAAACCCACTTCAAATAACACAACAAAATCTGTCAGCGATAGTTTTTATTTCGCCTCTAGAGGCCGCTCTCGTACTGTATAATGACAGCGGACCCTTCTCAGCCACACTACTGCAACGAAAAACTATCGGTGTGGATTTTTGCAGATAACAGACTGTTCCAGCAATCAGTTCTCGGTGCAAAACTGATCAATCTGTTGACCGCTAATAAACATTCCCACGTACATCTCTAGTTGAGCTCAGTTATGAACTAGAGTGATATAGCTGAGGTTGAGGAACTGTCAGATCCAGAATTCACACACTTGCTGAGTGTTGCCATTTTTACCACTGTTTATTTCCCCTAGTGTATTTTGTTAAAAAGAAAAATGCTTTTACAGTTTAGGCCACACCTACTTTAGGTATAAAACTGAATATAGTGCTAAACAGATACCGCATTGTGTTACACCCCTAGAACACACAAATGATATATTTGTGCTAGTGTCACCATAAATTTTTTAAATACTGTGTATCCAACAATTAAACTTAGCAGATAACAAGGAATCTGCCCAGACGATTTACATGGACAATATGAAAATGCGACTTGATGTAATGATGATTCTCATGATCTAAATCAGTGCATTTATGTTTCTTGTGTTTTGTGAACCTCTTATTTTTGGAATTGCCCTCAAATCTGACTAAAATAACATACTTTAAAGAACAGCTGAAGTTATTGTTCAGTAGGGGACAGAATGCTTCCCAGCATGCTGTTTACGACACAGGCTACTCTCAAAGGAAACATTTCATTTCATCATTTGAGTTGAGTACTGAACATTGGCCTCTTTTCTTGTGTAGGATTCCTGGTTTCGAAATTCTTACCTGAGTGATTTCAAGCAGCACTTCATGAAGAATTTCCCCTACGGACAGCTAGAGGTGGCGAGACACAAGAAGAAAACAGATGGGAAAAGGTGCATTTGCATAACCAAATGTTAAAATCTTAGACGTTGTTAGGCTGTTTTTTTTTTTTTTTACTTGCATTGTCTTTATTGAAACCTCTTGATAAAGGATATACATACACCTTTATCTTCCTAAAGTTAAGTTCCTAGCTAGTTATCTTCAAAATCAGACTGAGGTAGTTTTACATCATGTGTAGGAAATGCATGATGTGTACGATGTGGTCTTCTCCGGTCATCCTGCTCCTCTGCCTCAAGGTTCAAAGCGTTATACATTCTGAGATGCCTTTCTGCTCACCATGTTTGTAAAAAGTTACTGTAACCTTCCTGTTCGCTAGAACCAGTCTGGCAATTCTACTCTGACACTGAATGTTTTTTTTTTTGTTTGTTTGTTTGTTTGTTTGTTTTTTAATGTTTTGTTTTTGTTTTTTTGTGTCACTACCTAAGCTAGTGAAAACCTACATGTGTATGTTATAGGGCTGGGTATTGTGACCAATTTGGCGATTTGATTCGATTCTTATTTATATGATTTCAATTTGAATTCGATTCAATACAGATTAGTTATCAATATTTCATTTAAAATGTTAGTTTTGCAGACATGGAATCCATGTTTTAATATAAATGCTGGTAACGGAAACTCTCCTACTTAGCTATATTACTGAAATACACATTTACTTTAACAATATTGTTTAATTACTTTTTACTTTTACTTTGAGTAACAAATATTGTAACAAGAAATCATGAATAGGCATACAGGGCACACAAGGTAAACACAAACTGCACACTGGTTAAACAAAAAAAAAACAACTAAAAAAAAAAAACCATTGTAAATGTGCAACAGTGAAATTCATTAACAACTTGAAACATGTTAAAGAAATAAAACCGTTTTCAAAAATTCAAAACATGAAAGATGGCGACATCTTCAGGACGAGAGGTGAACTACAGATATTATTCACAACCTCTCAGGTAAAGCATGCATTAAGAATCGATTCGGGGATTTCCCGAATCTATATTGCTACGTTAAATTGAAGATCGATTAAAATAGGGGAATCGATTTTTGTTTTTGTTTTTTTTACCCAGCCCTATTATATGAACCAGTCTAACAAAAGTGCAATCTGCCTTCTTATAGGAACAGGCAGCAGGTGATTGGTGGCATTAATGCTGCAGGAACCGTAGAGCCACTGGCTCTGAATGTCATGCTGTGTCAGGTAATGGTGACGCTCAGCCTGAGGGGACGGGACCACATCGCTGGCCAGGATGCTGACTGGCTCGGGCCAATCCGAGCGTTTGTTACGGACACGCTGTCCAGTGGTGGGAAGCTGAGCTCGAAGCACCTTGCCGCTCTGTTGGAGGTGGTTTGGAGGATGATCGTTACCCAGCGAAGCCGTGGTGAGCCTTTTCGGCCGTCGTAAACGTTCACGTTAACTTCACTATAACAGCATTGCCAAGTGATATTATCATGGATACTTCAAAAGTCTATCACTGTGTCTACGCTGCGTTTAGAAAGCTGTCTACTGAGACACTACTTCTGAAATAATGAAGAGTTCACTGGTCGCTACTGAAATTCCTGTTTGGTTAAAAAGTTGTCCAGTGACTGAGAGACATGTAAACATGTATATTTTAAAGATGCATTTATGATCATAATTTAAACTGTAATTAAACTTATTTAATATGACTTATGTAATATCTTGGGTATATGTGCCCCTTCCTAGATAAGTGATGTTGGATGTAAAGTGTGTGTTTGTCTGTTTGTGTGTGTGTCTTCAGTCGTGACAGAGGAGCTCCTACAAGCTGTGTATATTCAATATCAGCAGAAGAACTTGGTGCTGTCTGTGCGCACCCTGTTGCTGCGTTTCTTAAGTCAACTCTACATACAAGAGCACCAGAACCAGACTCATATTGCCAGGTAATGTTGGTGTTTTGATGAAACTGCTCACTACTGTACTATAAGCAACATTACTAAATAATGTGCCCCTATGCCACATTGAAGGTGTTACTGTTTTTGATATAATATCCACTATGGTAGGAAGTGGCCAGCGTTTGTTTGCGTCACCCCAATACCCCTCTATAGACTATTCACATTTCCGTAGGAATTGCCGGAAACATAATGATCTGCATTTCCTTTTGATGAAAATTGCTTCATGTGAAAAATCTCCAGTCTCAAGGTTCCTGATCCATAATTGACATATTTTATTCAAATGAAATTTCATGTCCTAAAAGCTGTACAAAAAAAAAAAGAAAAATCCAATGTTATAATATTTTAAATGTCTACACACCATGTGGTTTAAATATCTTTAAGGATCTCTATCTCTAAGAGGAAGATTTTAAGATTGGCAGTTTATGTTTGGTTTATATTTATTAGCAATACAACAAAATATTTTAGCAGAAAACGGTCAGAAACTGTAATTTTGGTCGAAATGAACGTAAGGTCAGATCAAACACTTTACAGATCATTTCAGTGGTGATGATAATTAGAAGGTGAATTTATATAAGCTTTTTTTTTTTTTTTTTTTAAATTCTCTGAGCAGCAGAAGTGCAAGAGTAAAAATGTCAGCAATGTACACAACTGATTTGTAAAAGGATTATATTGAAAATGCACTTTTTTAAATTGTTTATCGTGCATTATTGTGGAATCACCTAAAAATCCTGCTGAGATTTCGTGATTGCCTCTGCCAGCAAGCAGTTCCTGACTACACAGCTGATATTGTTATTACACCCTCACTGACGCTACTTTAAATCGGACATGGT
Source organism: Stegophilus panzeri (assembly GCA_024331685.1). Classification (NCBI taxonomy): domain Eukaryota; kingdom Metazoa; phylum Chordata; class Actinopteri; order Siluriformes; family Trichomycteridae; genus Stegophilus; species Stegophilus panzeri. Next base: position 14,498,776 of record JANDJT010000131.1, on the reverse strand, counting down.
GGAGATGCTTGTTTTAAATCCTTAATCGCAATTTTTTTGAACATGGTAATATCAGGAAAAAATCAATATTGCACAAGTTACAGTAGCTACAGAAAGGGGCATCATTAGAATGATCCAGACTTATTTTTGGATGCCACTGAGGCCAGAGCTGAAAATTGCTGTTCAAATCCCTGATCATTATCAGCCTAGAAAAATCCTTTCAGACCCAACTATACCCATATCATCCATCATCCAGGCAAGGCCATTTATTGTAGCCTAAAAAGCTACAGTGGTGCACAATGGTCAAGTTTCAGGGTTTTCCTTAAGGGTCTGTTCTTGCTTCTTTTTTACCTGATGATTCTCTCCCTCTCTCTTTCTGTCTCAGGAGCAGGATTTTGACGCGTTGGTTGGTGTCTTTGCCGCTGCAGTTGGCGCAGTTGGGTGGCCGTAATCCTCAACTGTCTGCACAGATCCTGCAGACGGTACAGTCGGCTGCAGCCTGGGGCAACAAAGACCTGCTGCACAGCCTGCAGACGCATGCAGACAGCCTTTATGGTGAGCATGCGCACACGCACACAAACACACACACACAGTCTTATACACTCTGGTTTCCTTATTTATTATTTTTTCTAACCTTCTTTGCTGATTTACATTACTATCCCAAATTCAACATAACATCAAAATCATATCACAATAATAAAGTGAGGTATTTCCAATTAAATAATATATACTTAACAGCCACTTTAATAGGGATACCTGTACATCTACTCATTCATGCAATTATCTAATCAGCCAATCATGTGGCAGCTGTGCAGTGCATAAATTCATGCAGACACAGGTCAAAAGCTTCAGTTAATGTTCACATCCAACGTCAGAATGGGCAAACGTGCGATTTACTGAGATATTCACACACCACGGTCTATAGAGTTTACACAGAATGGTGCAAAAACCGTCCAGTGACGTTTCTTTTCAGAATGCACAAATCATCAAACCTTCCATTCCTGTCAGTCAAGAACAGGAATAACCACTGTATCTGCATGCTGTCGTGCATTGCGCTGCTGTCACATGATGCATGGATCCTAATAAAGTGGCCAGTGAGATATTTGTCTGGATTTGGGGGGGGTATACCCCTAATGGCTGGACTTCATCAGGAGTGTGATGAAGTAAAATCAAACTTATCCAATACCAGCTGGGCCGGTGTGAATATGCATTTGCCCCTCAATTCCCCAAATCTATGAAACTGCATTCATAATGGGGTTCAGCTGGACTAGATGCAATCAGGCCTGATTACTGCAAACCCTGTTCAATCAAATCAACACTTAAATAGAACTTTTTCAACAGCATGAA
>JANDJT010000131.1:14480475-14496377 GCA_024331685.1 Stegophilus panzeri | reverse complement strand
ACAAAAATGTGAGGGGTGTACTCACTTTTGTGAGATACTGTGTGTGTGTGTGTGTGTGTGTGTGTGTGTATATATATGTATATGTATGTGTATGTGTATATATATATATATATATATATATATATTATTATTTATGTGTGTATGTATATGTGTGTGTGTATGTATATATATGTATGTATGTATATATATATATAATATAATATTATTATATTTTAGATATATATACACACACACGGGGAGGGGGGGGAGTCATTCCATTTTGTTGGAATATAGAACATATAGAACAAAAACTATATTGTAAATGGTAAATAATTAAAGCCATACACCACAATCTCTATAGCTCTCTGAAATTGTGTGTGTGTGTGTCAGTGAGAGAGTGAGAGAGAGAGAGAGAGAGATAAGTCCTCTGTAGTTTCATGTTTCCAGAACACAGCGCTGCCATTGTGTGTGGTGGTGCTTGTGACATCAGCAGTGCGTCAGCAGCTAATAATGTCTGTCTATCTGTGATCACTTACAGGGGAAGAACACACTCTATCCCCATTTTGCTCACACATACACACGTTAACGTACTACGGAGTAACAGTTTGATTAGTGTATCAGGTGGGGGAGCTCATTCTCTTTTCTTGAAACATTTGAACTGGTAACAAAATATTCTGCATGCGGGGTGTGTGTGTGTGTGTGTGTGTGTGTGTGTGTGTGTGTGTGTGTAGATCCTCAGGAGGGCTGTGTTGTGTTGTTGCCAGTGGAACAGCAACAGCGCTTGGTTCAGATCCTGTTCTACCTGCCAGCGTTTCCCGCTGATGTTCTGGCCTGCCTCAGTCAAGTGTGTAACACAGGCAGGGTTTCTGCAAGTCTAGCTGCCACACTCATCCGCACAGTACACTTCAGGTACAATACACACACACACACACACACTACACTCAAAACAGAAGCCCCCTAGTTGAAACAGTGCTGCACAGAGTCCTATTTAAATATCCAGTCCTCTTTGTTATACTGTCTTATGATGCACTACCTGCTCTTGTGTTGTTATTCTGTTTCTTTGAGGATGTCCCGTTGGTTAACACTTTTTCCTACATTACCCACAATGCCATTCGATTACCCGCTGATAGCAGCCCAAGTGGGATTTAGCCCTCGCGTCATTTATACATAAAGCAAGCGATGCAGCAGAGCTTTAGTCCTTTACTCGGTCCAGCTCGCTCTCTTCACCATCTGAAGCTTGTCATCTCGTAGGTCACGAACTTGCTGATAGAAAAATGTTAAAATACAAATATGCAATTAAAATTAGCTCAGAAAATGTAACCGAGGCAAAGTTCTGATGTTTAACATTGAGTAAACATAAAACCTTTCCATTCCATTACAGGAATCATAGAGAGAACAGATGAGCCAGTTCATAATGTGATAATTTGAGCAGATTTGAGCATTTCTCTTTTATTTCAGTTAATGGCCGTATTTCGCATTATACACAGACAAAGCTGACTTGCATTGGCTAATATCTGAGAGCTATTTTCAAAATTTATTATTATTTTCAAAAATGCAGTGATGAGGGTTTTTTTTGTTTTGTTTTGTTTTTTTTTCCCCCCGTTTTTTTTCCCCAGAAAACTTGCAATCGCAGGAAATTGTTTGGCACGGTCTTTCACGGTGCTGTTTGTTGGTAAATGAGACCTTTTAGCTGTACTCGTGTTCGACGCACGTGAATCGAAGAGGGCTTCGGCTGAATGCGCACTGTGATGACGTCATACGATGCGTCTCGGCCCAAATCTGCGGAAAATCTGCGGTAATTTAGAAAAATCGCAAGCTCTTCAAAATATTGCCGAGTTTACTTGATTTTGCGTTCATTTATACGATCGCAAAATCCTGGAGGGACTGATTATTCCTCTTATACCACAGCGTTTTGCCAACGCTAGCAGTTTTTTTTTTTATTTACTAAAGAATGACGTGTCTCACTTTTTTAACAATGTATTGTTGTCTTTAATGTCGTGGAACATCTGCGAAACCCGTTAGTCCCTGTTATCGCTCATGTTATAGCAACTATAAACTTCATGTGTTCCATCACCAGCATCTATTTTTTTTCTCTCTCTCTCTTGAAGTTAATAAGATAAAAAAATGCAGCTTGTCCTGTTACTGAGAAACTGGAATGTGTAAACGTCTCTGTCCTGAATTTTGTCCATGTGGTGGAAAACTTCACTTAAATACCTTTTTTAATCATCGTATTTGTTTATATGGAGCGTCGTCTATACGAGTCCTTGTGAATGAGTTGCTACTAGAGAAACAACAGTGTCTGAGGACAAATGTGTTAATATAATCCTGTGATTTGTATTACAGCTAGAATTACTGTCAGAGCTGCCGCTATAGTAAATGAATCAACACCTTCTAACCAATCAGATTAAAGAATTCATCAGCACTGGAGTACAGAACTATTTATTGGTCAGCGGCGTGTGCAGGAACACGTGGTTTTGAGAACCTGTGTGGTTATGTGTCTAGACTCAAGCCGGCAAGGCGTATACGTTCGTAATAGAATCAAAGAATTTAAGCAGCCAGAGCATGATTAAAGGGAACATCTTTATGTCTGATTGTCCTTATCTCCGATTGATCAGGACAAAGCCGACAGTCACTGATGAGCTAAAGCAGAGGTCATCCAGCCTACAGGTACAGTGTATTCACTGTTCGTGTAGGTTTTATTATTAGAGGCCGTCATTGTAGTTAGACAAGGGTCTAGTTGCGAAACACTTGCATTTGCACTTTAAAAGTCCTTGAAGTTTCTGTGTTATCCGGGGAACGGCTGCAGTTTTTAACTGTTGGTTTGTTTGTTTGTTTTTTTGTTTTTTTTTGGAGGGTCCATGTTGATTTGTGGAACTTGAGCAGTGAGTGATTGACAGCGTATTTTGAAGTCAGCCACATGCTGTGAGCATCAGGACGTGTGTGTGTGTGTGTGTGTGTGTGTGTGTGTGTGTGTGAGAGAGAGAGAGAGAGAGAGATGCGCTGTGGCCCCTCTGTGGTTTTTAGACACTAGCCTAAAGCCACTCTTTTATTTGTGTGTTTTCTTACAATTCTAATGGGAGCTCTGTCTGCGAACACAGTGAGTGTGTGATATTGTGTGTGTCTGTGTGTGTGTGTGTCTGTGTGTGTGTGTGTCTGTGTGTGTGTGTGTGTTATACACTTCAGTTCCTCAGGGCTGTTTGCTCACTAGGATGAGTGTAGCGGATAGACAGGAATAAGGGCAGTAGAGGTAATGGCTACTGGTTGCCATTCTGCAAAGGCAGTAGGGGGCAGTATTGCACTGTTTATACAGTTTGCATTGTCCCTTGATATGTGGCCATTGCAGCATGCCTTGGGTCACTCAAACTCCTGACCACATCCTAAACCACAAGTCTGTGGAACTTTTACCAAAGCTATGAACACCATTCTTCCAAACGATATTCCCTCAGTTGATGTTTTGATGTTTGGTCTAGAGCGCTGTCTAACACAGCAGTCCAAAACCTCCCATAGGCATACAATTTGTTTGATATCTATCTAGTGACTGTAAAGACCATGGCATATGATTTACATCATTTTCATATTCCTCAAACTATTCACTTACCCCTACACACCGTGGATGGGGGCGGGGTCATCCTGGAAGAGACCACTCTCGTCAGTGTTTTATCATAGGATAATGGGGATTAGTCAGAAGGGGATGAGTCGGCCCAAACCATCCCAGCAAAATGCAGTAGCATAACAGAGCCAGCGTGTTTTTGTTTGTTCGTTTGTTTTTTCTCTGTAATTTGTCACTCGTCTGTTTATGTAGTGATAGCAGGCTTAAGTTGTAATGTTCATTTCACTTAACTTTTTTTGTACTTTACTTGTAATAGTACTGTTTCTCTAATTCTCTATTAAAATGAACTTTCGGTATTTTAAAGCTTAACTGAATTTACACCTTATTCAATTAAAATTTTACGCCTTATACCACTTTATTACGTTTTAAAAGTAATTGTATTATTAGGCATGCAAGGTCTTACTGTCACAATAACTAACATTTATTAAAAAAAAAAAAAAGAAAAGAAATTTAGTAGCTTATTCACTCCATGTTCAGTGTTTTTGTTGTTGTTGTTGTTGTTGTTGTTGTTGTTTTTTCAAATATGTTTGAAAGTGCTTTAAAATGATTGTTAATAACTTTGTACGTGAAAAGTGGCTCCAAAATTCTGAGCCAAGAACCGTTTGAAGAACAAAATTTGACCCGAGTCATTCAGAACGCATTAGGTCAAATTGAAGAGGATATCTTTTTAGCTGTTTGCGAAATACTCCTATGAATCTGAAATATATCTGCAACTATATATATAAATATAACTGCTTAAATCTGTAGGTTGAGCACATGCATAAGTTTAGTCGTGTACGATAAACAATGCCTGATGTGGTAAAAGATTTCAAACGTCATCGTGTATTAGTAAAGTAATGGCCAATTTTATTAGGAATTCTGAGTGAACACAAGAAAATTTACATCTCAGATAAACAAGTTGCTTGTTGTGAGAGGGTTTGAAGTCGCTAAGTTTGAACCTGAGAAAACATTGAGAGTAGCTTGAGTTAAATTCGCTAATTGTATAGCGGCTTTGATTAAAAAAAAAATTACTCATAATTATTAATATTATTGTGTGGTGTTTTTTTTTTTTTTTTTTTTTTTTTTTTTTAATTATTATTATTTTTTAACATTTAACATTAGAAAATTTCAATAGTTAGAAAAGTTCAATAGTTCATCTTCATTAACAGTTGTATCCTGGTCAGGGTTGCAATGGACATGGAGCCTATCCTAGGAACGTTGAGCATGAGGTGGGAATACTATGGAAGCAAAAAGATTTGTAGTTTAAAAGCCTTTGTACATTTAACATTGAAATGTAAACTTCATTGAATTCATCTCATAGAATTACATTACAGCAAATACCACACATTTATATTTATTTGTTTTTAAATTAACTTCCTTGAAATTTTCAATGTTTAGAAATTCACATTTTAAAGTTCACTATTTAAAAAAAAATCAAGTATCTATCTATCTATCTATCTAATATATATATATATATATATATATATATATTACACACACACCCACACACATTACATAATATAATATAATTATATAATAAATAGATAAAAATCTCCCCAGATGTTCTCCAATTCCAATCTGGGCTACCCTTGAAAGGCAAATGCAATCGAGCCTGGAATGCAATGAACCGATATCTATCCAGTTCACATTCGGTCTCTCCTTCCAGGATTGACTGCCTTCGCCTATCCCTGGATCGCCCAGGTTCTTAACTTGTGTTGTGAGTTTTGCAAACTGAATTTGACTGGTCAAATTTGAGCAGTGGATCGCACAGCCCGATTATTTTTCTGAATTTCTGAAAACCGAATTATTAAATCTAAATTTGTGAACATTGATCAGGAAAAGGATATTTGAATATTTTTGGCTTATTTTAGTTTTTAAAAATTTAAACACTGAACTAAAGCTACTTCAGTCAATTCAGAACAAATAATAAAATTTTGTCAATTTCCAAAGAAATGTATTCCAATGCTATGGATTCAGTATTGTTTAAATGTCATTATTAAGAATCCAGTGGCTTTTAAACTTTTAGTTCTTCATGTCTTCCATAGTATTATTTATTTTATTTTATTACATTTTATCGTTTAGACTTTCTCATTTTCAACATTACATTCATATTTCAACGTTAGGTAAACATCCAGAATATTGTGTAAAGAGGACTAAAACAACGCAGAAGCTTTTTGTTTATTTTTTATTTGATTTTTTTTTCTCCCACAAGATTTTCAGTGCATAAGTTTGTTCCTTGTGCAACCTATACAAAATTGTTTGTGGTGTCTTTAAATGTTATGTTACAATAGTATAAATAATGTTAGGACTGTTGCAGCTTTTCTTGTAACAGAATACAAAAAAAACACACACACCTGTACTACATTAGGGACATCCTACACCATGTTTATGGTTGGTTGATTTAATTACAGTCCCAGATGAATTATTAGAAAAGCCCCCGAGTGCTCGATTTGATGCAAAACTGTGTGTAAATGGATCTATATATGATCTATATACATATGCTTGTGAACTGATGGAAATTCATTACATTATAAAATCCACACACGCACACAACATACAAATCTGATTACAGCAGCCTCGCGCTACACCTGGGTCTGCACACAGATGTCATGTTTCATGCTGAATATTTAAACATGTCGGCGGTTTCCACTGGATGATATGGCTGTTAGATGTGCTTGGCGTATATGGATCATGCAGCCGCAACAGCAAGATTCGGTTACAGGTCCCTTTCATAACAGGGATGATTACGTCCAAATGAATAGTGTGAAGGTGAACAAAGAATCAGTCGAATCAAGATTCTAGTCTTCAGGTAAAAGTAATTATTTGTAGGAAGCTTCTAAGAATTTGCTGCTGCTGCTGTTGTTGTTGATTTTTCCACCTATAGCTGTTAGTAGCCCAGTAAATTGTCTCAATTTTTTCATTTTATACATAAAAAAAATGAAATTTTTTATATATTTACAAACGCAACTAAATAAATGAAACCCATTAGAGTGCCGTAATAGTTTAGTTTTACAGGACAATTTGAGAGAATATGTGTAAGTGTGCACCCTATGATTGATGGTTGATGAGATATTTAAACACATCACATGAAACCGTTCCTCGTGCAAATTGGGGGAAAAAAAAAAAAAAAAATTGCCCCACTCCCCACTACATTGCCCAATCTAAAATAATCCAGTTAGCAGAGACTGTGAGCATATTGTCCTCGAATGCTCACCACGCATGCGTATGGACACACACACGCACGCACGCACATGAGAAGCCTCGCTCAAATTTCTTTTATAGAAAAACATGAACGAAACGGTTCTCTAATTATCTCAGTGATCCAGTAAAGTGGCAGTTTGGGTGTGTGGGAGTTTTAAAATGCATATTTCAGTGTTTCCATTTTCATTTTTTGCACTTCTTAACAAGTTTCTTTAATAAGTTTCTTTAACAAGGATTCTTTTTAAGGCTGCACTTCATAAGTTTATTTATAATTGCACTTGAAAGAAAATAGATTGCAAAGGCCAATCTGGCAAGAACAATTAACAAAACATGTATTTACTTCAACTTAATATATATTACTTTAACTAAGCTGTGCACCATTTATGGGGGTGGGGAGTTCTGGGGGGGGGGCAGATAAAATACTACTTTAGGATTTTTCCATTTACCAAATACTGCAATTACAAAATGCATAATAATGTAAAAACATATCCTGCAAAAGCTAGTAGTGCAGCACCAAATGACAAATGATACGGTGTGCAGTCCAGGGTCTCTAGAGCAAGGGTTCTCAAAACTCTAACAGCCAGGGACCCATTTAACTGTAAAATAAATTTCACAGACCCCTCAGCAGACGTTTAAGTTTATTAGGCTCATTATTTAAACATGTACAGTAATATTCTGGCTATGTAACAGAGCCAACTGGCTATTTAACAGACCACATTAGGTCCAAGTGGACATTATTTGTTGACATTATTTAATTTGTATTTATTTATTGTTTTTGAGTTATTGAGGTTTGGATTAAACTTGTTAAATTCACATGAGCAGAATTGGCTAATAATTATAATAACTCAATAGTACATATACCACTGTATTGATAAAATATTACTACTACAACTACTACTACTACTACTATTGTTGTTGTTATATCATAGACCCCATGCCTGAGTGTCTATGTTGAATTCTTGATACTTGATTAAATTAAATATATATATTTTTAAAAAACAAAAAAAACAAAGCACAAATAATTCAAATAATAAGTCAAAACACAGTAATTGATTCTCACAGTTAGATGTTAAGAAAATGCATTCGGTGACTTTAGCACTAATTACCAGCCGCGATTTGGATGGCGTCTAGTTAAAGAATGTTCTGGGGGACAATCCGGCGAGGACGCTCGTGTGCTGAGCTGAACCAGCCGAGGTAAAGTAAGGATAGGGATTCCGTGCATCAGATTGTGTTCGACGCAGCCGCGTGTGAAGTCCGTATATTAACACTGGCCACCTTTTTAATGTGTTTTTAGAGGAAATGGGGGGGATCTCAGGTGTCTGGTATTTTTAGACTGACATTTTCAGTGCGCACACAAGCACAGTGGGACACATTGTAATGGGAGAGCAGATCAGTGCTGGACCACTGCGCAGTAATGTGTGTGTGTGTGTGTATGGGTGTGTGTGGTCTTGTGCAGGTCTCCTTTAAGTGGCTGGTCCAGCAGTTCGCAGGATGTGCCAGTGCGGGACGTGGATTACTTCAGTTTCCTTTTCTCAACACTGATAGGTATACACACACACACACACACATACATACACTGGAATATAAATTGTAATGAGCTTTTAAGGTAACATTACAGTGACAAAAACTAATTTAAATAAATTGAGTGCATGTGTACTCTGTTCATCCAGTTCATCATTTCAATAAGAATTGTATCAAGAACAAGTTTTTATTCAAAATTTTGTTATTTTATTTTATTTATTTTTTTTCTTTGTTGACACTTCGGGGCTAATGTTAATAATAACAAGCATTTTGTGTTGATACATATTTCATAGTGACTGGATGCTAGAAACATTTACAGTCCCCTCCAAAAGTCCTGGAATGTCAAAGCCAATTCTTAGTTTTTGCTATACATATTTGGGTTTGGGATCAAAAGATGAATATGAGACAATAGATCAATATTTCATATTTCATTTCCTGATATTTGCATCTAGATGTGTTAAACAACTTAGAACATGGTGCCTTTTGTTTCAAGTGATCAAAAATATTGGAACTTGTGACTGACCGGTGTATCTTGTTACCCAGCTGTGCCATGTTAGATTGATTCTTTAAACAATGAATAGCTCTGAATGTCTACTCTTGGCTTGAGTCCTGGGTTTCGCCTGTGAAGACTGCCTCCGTCCTTAAAAAGGATAAATCAGCGTGACGACCAGAGAGCTGTCTATGGGAGAAAAGCAAGCCATTTTGAAGCTGGGAAAAGAGGGAAAATCAATCAAGCATTGGACATAGCCAATACAACAATTTGGACTGTCCTGAAAAAAGAAAGAACTCAAAGGTGTACTAACAACTGGACATGGAACAAAAATAATTGACCTCGCCTTGTCATACTTTCAGAGTATGACTGTTTTTGCACCCACTATGGTTTCTGGCTGAAAAAAGGGGAAATGAGGCTCTCTTGTAGAATTTGTCAAAATGTTTCTAAAGTCTTGCTATGGCCCTCTTAGTCTCCAGAACTGATTTGAAGCCTATTTGACCATGTGTTACCTCTTATTGAGGAACATCTTGTGGTAATGTGAAGCCGAACATACTCAATGTCTTTATTTCATACATTTTTTAAGGGTCACTTATACACTACATAGTGTGAACTAAGAGAATTCAGGGACGTTGTACACACAACTACATAAAGTACAATTAGGGCCCCAGACCAGTGTTTTTAAAAAAAAAAAAAAAAAAAAAAAAAAAAGGATGTTAACTATGTAGAACAGCTGTAATGATTGCACTTTTTTTACACCATAGTAATATGTAATACTAGGTAGGACCCTACCTCTCTTTGCTCCCAAAACATCCTCAGTTCTCCATAGCATGGATTCCACAAGGTGTTGGAAACATTCCTTCGAGAGTCTGGTTCATGTTGACATGGTTGCATCACATAATTGCTGCAGATCTCCTCTTCTAACACATCCCAAATGTGCACTGTTGAATTCACATCTGCTGACTGGGAGGTGGGTGAGTGGGAGGCCATTGAGGTACACTCAACTCATTGTCATGTTCATAGAACCAGTTAGAGCCCGCTTGTTGTTTCTGAAATGATGTTTCATAATGCTGGCAGTAGATATTATGACATGGGTAAATTGTGGCCATAAAGTGATGCATCTGGTCAACAACGAAACTCAGAAAGGCTGCGGCATTCAACGAATGCTTGATTGGTATTAATGGGCCCAAACATTAAGCGGAAAACATTCCCCACACCGTTACACCACCAGGGTGAACTGTCAACACAAAGCAGGGTGGGTCCATGGATTCATGCTGTGGATGCTAAATTCAGACCCTACCATCTACATGTCGCAGAAGAAATTGAGATTCAACAGATCAGACAACGTAATTTCTCCAGATTAGGTCAGCCTGTGCCCACTGCAGCTTCCTGCTCTTGGCTCTCAGTAACGGAACCCGATGCGATCTTCTATTGTTGTTGTAGCAGATCCATTTGAATAGTCAATGTACTATGTGTTCTGAGATGCTTTCCTGCGCACCATGGTTGTAAAGAGTAGTTATTTGCGTTACTGTCACCTTTCTTGTACCAGTCTGACCATTCTCATTTCCATTTTATTCATTTAGCAGACACTTTTCTCCAAAACAACTTACAAATTAGGAAATACAAGCAAAGAGATATATCAAGCAGAGAATGATACAAGTAGTGCTAACATGCAAGAGTTTTAATTGTGTTCTAGAGAAGCAGAGTGCGCAGAGCAGAGGCGTAAAGGGCCTTTCACACTGAGCGCGATTAAGCAACGCGAATGTACGACACGATGACGCCGTTGAATCGAAACAATAGATCCCTATGGAGCTATTCACACCGGACGCGATCAATCGTGGTGCGACAAAGTGAGTTTTATTATCGACCAGTGTATCGATTTCCTAACCCCTAATTTTTTGTGGGGAGGGGCAAGTTAGGGGTCAGTTAAGCGTTTGTGGAAGAGGTGGGTCTTTATCCGTTTTTTGAAGCTAGTGACAGATTCTGCGGTCCGGATTGAGGTTGGAAGTTCATTCCACCACTGAGGGACAGTCAGTTTGAAGTTTCTGGAAAGGGACCTCATGCCTCGCTGAGTAGGCACTACCAGGCGCCAATCGCAGGTTGCGTGAGGGAACATAAACTTCAAGGGGAGTGTTGAGGTAGGGGGTTGCTGTTCCAGACAAGGTCTTGTACGTGAGCATCAAGGCCTTGAATTTGATGCGATCAGCTACAGGAAGCCAGCGGGAGGGAGATGAAGAGTGGTGTGACATGGGTTCTTTTGCGCTGGTTGAAGACAAGGCGTGCTGCTGCATTCTGAATCATCTGAAGGGGTTTGATGGAGCTGGCTGGGAGGCCCGGGAGTAGTGTGTTGGAGTAGTCCAGTTTTGAGATAACAATTCTCCTTAGGGCTGTTCACCATTTTTGTGAATTTGACACTTTTCCCCACCAAAACTGCACATTTTTAGAGCCTAATTTATTTTCACCAAGCCAGTGATCCCCAAAGTTGCTTTCACTGTATTTAAATTTGGTTGTCAAGCAGTGCTGGTCTGAGACTGCTCGCTCTTTCTGCTTCTCAGGTTTCTCATCTGAGCGACTGAGGACTCTACAGCAGGCAGATGATGAAGGTTTGCTGCCGTCGTCAGCCCTCTCACCCCTCAGCGTGTTCACCACACCACTCGAACAGTTCACGCACCACTGGGTCGTGGTCGAGGTGGGATTTCTTTCTCTCTCTCTCTCTCTCTCTCTCTCTCTCTCTCTCTCTCTTTCTCTCGCTCTGTGTGCTCAAGGCTCAGTTGTTTCTCATCTGTGCCAGCTTGGCATGCCTTAACGACCATGATGACTCACGCACGCACACACCTTACTTCCTGACCCCTAAGTAGGCGTAACAGAGTCTATACCAGGCGCCTCCTTCTTTCAAGTCTTGTCAATCAACCCCTTATTTTAGCCGTTATCAAATAAACAGACCATCCACAGTTTGTATTCCACACACACGTGAGTGATGTAGTTGCCCCCTGGAGAGCAGACGTGGGGGGTAGGGATTGGGGAGGGGGGGGTTATCACAGCGCACCGGCTCCATATTTCAATAAGGGCTGGTTATCGGAGCGCCGCTGGCTAAAGTGAAATGCTAATGCCAGCCAGCGGACACCATCAGCAGCTGACATTTTACACGGAAATTAAAACCTGACAAAAAGCATGCCCTCCAGCTAAGTTCTCTCTCTCTCTCCTACTCGAACAGCTCCTACAGCTCTCACTCACTCATACACACGCACGGGCCTGATAATTCCTCAGTACAATTTCGGACAAGCTTTCATTTCGATGTCCGAGTCAATCAGTGATTCTGTACGTGGCTGTAACGGCTCGCATCACCACGGATACTGTAATGAGAGGTGATGCCAACAGGTGAGGCTGACGGAGAATAATAAGGTCTAATGAGGGAAAGAGTCATCTCTCTCACACACACACACACACACACACACACACACACACACACACATAAAGTACACTTTCAATGTCAAACTTAATTAATCCAAGTTGAGAAATAGCCTCATACTATGTCTCTTCAAATACTTTAGCCAAACTTTTTGTAAAAGTAGGAAATAAGAAATAAGAAAACAAAATAAGTCCATCAACACAGAATCCTTTTCCAACACTTTAGATTCTGACCCTCTGCACTGGTCGTGTTCACGTCATGTCACAACGGAAATTACGATCTTCTGACCGTGTTCGCATCTTTGCTTTGTAACTCATAGGAAGCTCAGAATTTTCTGAACAACCTGTGCCGTCAAGTTAGGAACCGAAAACCTGTGTATCTCTGTCTACTTAACATTTCCTGTCACCGTTTAATACAGTTGAAGTCATAAGTTTACATACGCATTGTAGAATCTGCAAAATGTTAATAATTCAAAAAATAAGAGCGATCATAAAAATTGCATTTAGTTTTTTATTTAGTACAACCCTGAATAAGCTATTTCACATAACAGATGTTTACATAAAGTCCACAAGAAACTATAATTACTGAATTTACACAAATTACCCAGTTCAAAAGTTTACATACGCTTGAGTCTTAATTCTGTGTGTCGTTACCTGGATGATCAGCGACTGTGTTTATGTTTTGTGATAGATGTTCATGAGTCCCTTGTTTGTCCTGAGCAGTTAAACTGCCCACTGTTCTTCAGAAAAATCCTTATTTATTTTTCCTTATTTATTATTCACATTTTGAAGATTCTGCAAGACGTATGTAAACTTATGACCTCAACTGTAGTTAAACACGTACAGTAAATAGTACAGTTATAGCTATTCATCTGAATGTTATACAGTATGGCTCAGCAGTATGACGATATCAATATCGTGATCAAATATGTCACAATGCATTTTTCTGAAATATTGTTGTTGTTGTTTTGTTTTTTTTCTTTTGTTTGTTTGTTTTGTGTTTTAATTCCAATAGTAAACCTTGGAAGCAGCTGATTTAATGTTAAACATTTGTACTGAATCTTTAAAATTGTTAATTTCATTTTTCTATAATATTCTATAGTTTTACTTTTTATGTTAGTAGACATTAAATTAAGGTATCAGCAAACTCAGTTTTCATAGGTTTTCTTTATGCACTGTTACTGATTTCCTGGCAGTTTTTCTTTTTAAGCAAACCTAAACATTGTGATTCATATTGGAATTGTGCTTTATGTATCGCTCAACGTATTAGTGTATTGTAAATGAAACAACTTGGATACATAAAACAAACAAAAAAAAAGTCACTGTATTATTGCAAATACCAGTTTAGCTTAAGTGCATATTATATACTATCAATTGAACGTGTGTGTGTGTGTGTGTGTGTGTGCACGCATAACTGCTGGGTGTTCACTGCTTTATTGGCAATCAGGTGTATCCAATCTAAATTGTGTGTAATGTGTGTTAACACAGTTAGTTTGATTAATGTTAGATAATAACCTGCTCTGAATGACATTCCCATCTGCCTTCATCTGTTTAATCCAATCCTCTCTAATTCTATTAGCACTATTTGATTTCAGCTCGTACGACACACACAGGCAGGCACACACACACTTATTTATTGTTTGTGCTCATAAAATTTAAGTTGAAACAACGAGGAGCTGTCGCTAATCTGTCCAGTGTCAACATCCATTACCACTAACGGCTATCAGTGGCTAGTTAACCCTTTAAAGCCTGTGTGTGTGTGTGTGTGTGGTATTTTTGTTCTTTGAGGGCTTTTTTTTTTTTTTTTTTTTTTTTTTTTTTTTTAAATCAAAAGATTCTTTATCTCATTCTAAATATGTCTGCACTCATGTTCAATCAGTTTGTTTAAACTTTGTTTTCATTTTCATAATTTCAGTATGAGTATACAGGGCCCTCCACTAATATTGGCACCCTTGGTAAATATGAGCAAAGAAGACTGTGGAAAAAATGTCTTTATTGTTTAACCTTTTTGGTTAAAAATTCACAAAAATACTCTTTCTACTCTGCTCTCATGGATATCAAACAACTACAAACAAAACATAGGTTTATCCAAAAAAATATATATAATGACTGATGAGGCTGGAGAATGCATAGCAAGGGATCTGAGACCGTTCCTCCATACAGAATCTCTCCTTCACATTTCGAGGTCCACGCTGGTGGATTCTCCTCTTCAGTTCACCCCACAGGTTTTCTAGGTTTCAGAGGACTGGGATGGTCATGGCAGGACCTTGAGTTTGTGGTCAGTAAACCATTTTTGTGTTGATTTGGATGTATGTTTTGGATCATTGTCCTGCTGGAAAATCCAGCCACAGCCCATTTTAAGCTTTCTGGCAGAGGCAGTCAGGTTTTCATTTAATATCTGTTGATATTTGATAGAGTCCATGATGCCATGTATCCTAACAAAATGTCCAGGTCCTCTGGCAGAAACACAGCCCCAAAACATTAAAGAGCCACTAACATATTTAACTGTGGGCATGAGGTACTTTTCCATATGGCTACCTCTCTGTGTGCGTCAAAACCACCTCTGGTGTTTATTGCTAAAAAGCTCTATTTTGGTTTCATCTGGCCATAGAACCCGATCCCATTTGAAGTTCCAATAGAGTCTGGCAAACTGAAGATGCTTGAGTTTGTTTTTGGATAAGAGTAGAGACTTTTTTTCTTGAAATCCTTCCAGACAACTTGTGGTGACTTCAGATTGTAGTTTTGGAAACTTTCTGACCCCAAGACGCAACTAACTTCTGCAGTTCTCAAGTTGTGATCCTTGGAGATTTTTTGGCCACTTGAACCATCCTCTTCGCAGTGCGTTGAGACGATATAGATACACGTCCAATTCCAGGTTGATTCATAACATTTCCAGTTGACTGGAACTTCTTAATTATTGCCCTGATGGTGGAAATGGATATTTTCAATGACTGTGCTATTTTCTTATAGTCACTTCCCATTTTGTGAAGCTCAACAACCTTTTGCTGCACATCACAAGATTAAGATTAAGATTTGCAAATCTTAAAAAATAAATAAATAAATTTTAAAAAAGGAACTGTGTTCAGATGAAACCAGAATCAGTTTCTTTGCTCATGCATGCCATCATCTCTTGTGAAGATTAATGACATCATGAATTCTGCCAAGTTCCAGGGTATTTCAGCCCAAACCTGGTTGCCTCTGCCTGGACTTAGATTTAGGCATAGATAGAGCTTTCAGTAAGATGATTAGCCTAAAATACTTACAAGAAACAAAAATTGTTAAATAAACACAAAATCTGTGTTTTGCATTGAGCATCACTCAGTGTCCAGATTTGAACCATACTGAAAACGTGGTCTGATTTGAAGAGAGAAGTCCACACCAACCTGAGAATATAACGAGTTTAAAATATTCTGCATGGAGAAGTTGACCAAGCTCCTTCTACAGCCTTGTCACAAGGATCAGTTTCGGTCGATCAAGATGACAAGAAATCAGTATCGGCTGTAAAAATCCTGATCGGAGCATCAGTAATGAACACCATTAAACTAAAGCGCTTTGCAGCTGACGGGTAAATGAACTCACCCAATCACTTCCTGTATGAGATTATTCAGATATATACACAATATACACAGAGTGGTTTGAGAACTGACTCCAGCCCAGAACCATGACAGCGGAAAATGTCTAATAGTGTAGCTTTAAATATATTTAAGAGGAGCA
>JANDJT010000131.1:14467980-14480375 GCA_024331685.1 Stegophilus panzeri | reverse complement strand
CCGATCTAATTAATTTAGAAAGAAAGGTGTTTCAAAAAAATTTCACTACTTGTTGTTTTTGCTCATTTTCATGAGCACTGTGAAAAGAAAGCAAACGTTTCAAAGATTTCCATATCTTTGAAACATTCCAAATCTATCTATCTATCTATCTATCTATATATATATCTATCTACATATTTACATATATATAAAATTTTCTAAAAATAAACATTTGCCCTGTTTCTGCCTACCCTACAGGAAGTATGTCACTGTTTGGAGACGTTGGGCTCTCGAGGGCAGTGTTTTGAAATCTTACAAAATGCCATCATCAAGAACCTGGTGAGTGTAATACTATGCATGATGGGTTTTAAAAAATCTCACATTTATGGATCTAATTGACTGATTTTTCGTGTCTCTGTATGTGTATCTAGTGTGGGTTGGTGGTGGTGCCGGACTGCTTGTGTGCCTCCCTGTTGAGGTGTATTCCACGGTTGCTGGATCACAGCCTCCTGCTCAATGACACACTCCTCCACTTCTTGGCTGACTGTTGTCTGAGCATGCTCAGTCTGCTGCTGCAGCTGGAGCAAAGCGCCCGCAAGAGGTTTGTGACAGTAACATACATTTGAGGAGGGAGTTCGTATCAGGCTTGTTGTGCCAGTGGAATGTGAGGGTTGCAACAAAAATCAAAGAAACAAAACACCATTTTTGTCGTTTCCGATGCAAAAACATTGGAAAAAAAGAACCTTGCTGCTGTAGAATTAAAATCATTGTGAGTAACGCCATATAAGTCATAATAAAAGCAATATCGCTAAATTCCTTATTCTAAATTAATAAAAAAAGGAAAATCATCCCCCTCTCAAACAAAACAAACAAAAAACAAAAGAAAAGGCACCCCTACAGTGTCCATCCAGCTATAAAGGACGCAGTTATGTGGTGTTTATAGAGTGCAACTCTCTGATGACTCACGTCTATGGTTATAAAGATAGCCTATAAAGTGCTAACATATGTCAAGTACAGGTGTGCATGTAGCTTTTATGCACGATTTACGCAGCCAGCATAAAGCCGCAGTATACAAAGATTCAAGGCATAGAGTACAAAAACTAGCATGATGCTGTATTATACAAAGGGGTGTTGGGAGTTTGCATGTCTAAATATGAACATTTTAATCACTTGTTATCTCCACCTTTTACATTAGCAACTGCCGCTAACTTCTTAGATACTCTGAATAGCTTTTGGCATCCTTCAATGTTGTAATAAATTTCCAAATATGACTTCCCAACCCCAATCAAGAAAGGGTTTTTTTTTTTTTTTTTTTTTTTTTTTTGGGGGGGGGGGGGGGGGGTGCAAACTTTTGCACACAACCGTAGACATGGAGTGATTTGTTCATATCTAAATATATCTCATATTTGGGGGGTTTTGATGAGTTTACATCGTTGTTTTTTTTTTAGAATTTATTATTAGGGGCCAAGCACAGAAAGTGCGTAGGTACCTTATTGTAATTGTAGGTTTTCTTCTTATGATTATACTTCCACATGGGAATCTATGGTAGTGATGGAGGACAGACTCGGCTACCTATACAGTAACTCTGCACAGCTCTAGCACCACCACCAGGGCAAACTTGGACATACGTTTTAAATAATAATGCCAACTTCAACATCGACCATGATGTTAATTTCCACCACATTGGATTTTCAGGTGGTTTTTTTGTTTGTTTGTTTTCACTTTTTCCTCCTATAACATTTTGTCCAATCATCACAAAATTTGGATCACAGCATTGTGAACCCAACCTCAATTCACCATACAGGAAATGACATCATTTCTCAACAGCACTTTAACCTATTGCCACCAAGCATATGTTTAGCACAAAAGCTAAACAAGCTGAGATGGTCACTGAAAACAGGAAGTGAGGCAATATCTCAGCAACAGGTTGATGTATGGCCATCAAATTTTGGGAAAATTCAGTGTAAAGTCGCTCCAGGAAGCCGTCACACTTTTCTGTCGTCTCCCACTGAAACCAAACACTTGCCAAGTTTAAAATACATAACAATAAAACGTGTGAACATGAAATGTACAATGATCTTGTGTGGCCACGACCCCTACACGAAGTGCTTAGAATAAAAACAGTCTGTATTAAAATAAGGTGTATGTAGACACGCCCGTCTCTGTAATTTATCACGTATGAATCACCCATAATTACTACAGAAAGCAACATTATTAAATAGCCCATGGCTGGAAATCTGATCCCGTCCAACAGTACGTAAGAGTTGCGTCGTTTTAGCTAGGCCTCTAATATTGCACAAACACACAAGATTTTGTTGTTTAGAATTGTTTTTGAAGCACTCAGTTGTCACTCGTCTCTCTGTCCCACAGGGATGCAGTATGGGAGGCGTGTTTTGCTGCGCTGAGCACAGTGCCACGTCTTTTGCGATTGGTTCTGCAGTCTCTACGCGTGTGTGACCTGTGCGAGGAGGAGCTTCCCCTGCTGGCTCAGATCCTCTCGCTGCTCCTGCAGCACACGCAGCTCCGCAATCACATCATCGCCAACGCCGCCTTGCTGCAGACCATCATTCAGGACCTGACGGTAAACCACACCATCTTGAAATAGCTAACTTTTGCAGAGTTGAGTAATATACGCACGTATTCACCTGCTCGATCATCCGGAAAGGTTGAAGTGCGATTCAAAATGGAGAATAAAATATCACCGTTTTGTTTTCGATTGGAGAAATCTTTAGTATCGTTTCACTTTTTTGAATGCAAGTTTGATCCCAACGTAGTAAGCCATAAAATTAGCATGATGTAGAATTTCAGCTGCACTACAAGACTACTTCATAATGAATGGTGCATGAAGTGAGTGTAGATCCAAACTAAGTGACGTATTTCACCACCACCAGCCAATCGCAAGCACCGTTCAACGTAAACAGGAAGTATGACATCCAAGAGAAGCAGAGAAGCAGTTAGCATCTTTCTCAGTGTAGCATTTACTTCAGTAATCAATCATTTCAAATGATTTATCTCTTGAATTTGTACTTGTAGATGCTTTTTCTAACCAGGCTCTCGAGCAACAGTGGCATTTTACTAAGGAACATTAGTAACAAAAAATAACGAAGCAGCTGCAGACTTAATCTGCTTTAAATTATGCTGAACAACTGAATAACATACAGTTCAAGTATACTATTACGTTAACTGTAAGGTTTTTCAGTATATTCTTTTGTACCTGGCAACGATATTAATTTGACCCAGGTGTTATGGTGCTAGATTTGTAGTTTATCCTGTGATCGCTTACATTTATATGTGCTGTACAGTGTATTTCAGCGAGGTTGCCATGTCTGGTGATAAAAGAACACAAAACTACTTCCCACGTTCATGTTAAAACGGTGTGATTTGGTGCAACTATGAATTTTTTTAGTAGTGTATAAACGTGAACATAGTGGCCATTTATGTTCAAATAAGGCTACGATTGAGCTTACATTCTACTGGTGCAACCGGTATGTTAGCTGATGCTGTAATTTATACTTTCACATTATCATCTCACATTATCCACACTTCACTCTACATGGAGTTTAAAATGAAATGTTTGTGGACGCTTGACCAAAACACTCGTATGTGCTTGTTGAACATTCCATTCCAGATTTATTCTAACCTCCACTTTTGCTGTTATAATAACCTTCACTCTTCTGGGAAGGCTTTCCATTAGATTTTGGCACATGGCTGTGGGGATTTGTGATCATTCAGCCACAAGAGCTTTGATGAGGTCAGTGATTTTGGGCAAGGAGGCCTTGGGTGCAGTAGGTGTTCCAGTTCATCTCAAAGGTGAAGGCCACTCAAGTTTGTCCAGTCCAGATTGGCAAACGATGTCTTCATGGACTTGGCTTTGTGCACAGAGGTATCGTCATGCTGGAACACGGTTGGGCTTCTTAGTTCCAGTGAAGGGAAGTTGTAACGCTACAGCATGCAAATACATTCTATACAGTTGTGTGATACAACAGTATGGGGAAAACCTTGGGCGGCTGTGGCTCAGGTGGTAGAGCGGGTTGTCCACTAATCGTAGAGTTGGAGGTTCGATTCAAGGCCCACATGACTCCACATACCGAAGTGTCCTTGGGCAAGACACTGAACCCCAAGTTGCTCCTGATTGAGCTAGCGCCTTGCATGGCAGCTCTGCTACCATTGGTGTGTGTGTGAATGGGTGAATGAGAACCAATGTAAAGCGCTTTGGAACCACTAAGGTTAAAAAAGTGCTATATAAGTGCAGACTTATAGGTGTGATGGTCAGGTGTCCACAAACCTTTGGCCATATAGCGTATGTTATTTATTTTAACAAAATTCATATCACTATTCCTTTTCACTACTCATTATTTCCCAGTTCTCGGCTCTGTAACAAATTTGTGAATTTTCCTCCTACTACGTTCTTGTTAACAAGTAACAAGTCGCTCATGTTTCGCTTGTAGTTTGTCTGCTGTGGATCTGTGTAGCAACCGTTGTTGTTGTTTGTGGGTGTACACTGTCCAGTGTTGGTTTGTTTTTTAAGGTCCAATGAGAAACAATAATAGCGATATACACCAAGCCATCAGCCATAACGTTAAAACCACTGATGGGCAAATAACATTTGATTATCTCATTACATTGGCACATGTTCAGTTGGCACAATGTAGTTGGCACATACATTGGCACATGTTCAGTTCAGATATATTATACAGCAAGTGAACAGTCAGTTCTCGAAGTCGACGTGTTGGAAGCAGGAAAAATGGGCAAGTGTAAGGATGTGAGCGACTTTGAAAAGGGCCAAATTGTGATGGTTAAACGACTGGGTCAGAGCATCTTCAAAACAGCAGGTCTTGTAGGGGGTAGCCGGTACAACAAAGAGTACAAGGTGTTGACTCGGCCTCCAAATTCCCCAGATCTCAATCCGATCGAGCGTCTGTGGATTGTGCTGGACAAACAAGTCCGATCCACAGAGACCCCACCTCACAACTTACAGGATTTAAAGGATCTGCTGCTAACATCTGTCTTGGTGCCAGATACCACAGCACACATTCAGAGGTCTTGTGGAGTCCATGCCTCAACGGGTCAGAGCTGTTTTGGAAGCACATGGGGGACCTACACAATATTAGGCAGACGGTTTTAATGTTATGGCTGATCTGTGTAGGATTGACCCCGAGGAATCCTTTGAGCTAATTGTTTGGATTTGTTGCTTTACTGTGTCATACATAATTTATGTAGAGTTGAGAAAATCTCAATTTAAATGTCACACTGTTGCTTTGCTGCTTGCCGCTGTTGCTGAAATCGTAGCTCTGTATTGCGCACATGCATCGAAAATGAATGGAATGTAGGAACAGCCAATAAAACCCGACTGTAATTCACTTGCTGCTCTGTGTGTGTGTGTGTGTGTGTGTGTGTGTGTGTGTGTGTGTGTGTGTGTGTGCGTGTGTTTCTCGACAGCGCTACCACGGTGGCGAGACCCGAGAGCAGTGGCTAACAGACCTGTTGTACTGCTACAGCGTGACGCTTTCAAGTCACCGTGCCAACATGGCCATGAGGGAAATCTACTAACCTCCCAAGCCACCTTCTTCCCTCTGCTTTCCTCTCACCCTGTTCCGTCTTTCCGTGTTTACAAATGTTGCTTTTTATAGACTACGAGGAAAAATAAACACGTTGGGATAATTAATGTATCAAAGTGTTCTTGATTTCTTTCTGTTTATTAGCACAACAATAAAGCCATGTTTACATGTACTGGATACAATAGAGATACACAAGGAAAAAGTGCTAACGATGCCTGCTTAGCAACCGCTCGACAACCGACATGCCATGAGTTCTTCATTAATGATGATCAGAAGTGTTCAAACTCTGCAACGATTTGGTAAAAAAATTCAGTAATTGCTACAAGAAGGCTACTGAAAATTTTTTACGACCAAATGGAAACATCACAACTATTTGGAAATTGATAACTCGGGGAATCGGGCACATCTGTTAGTAGGGAATTCAGCCTGTGGCTGCAGACTGACATTGCAGGCCTTTCATTTACTCCTGTAATTAACGCATTTCTCAGCTTAACCCTAAAGCCCCGGAGGCCTTTGTGGTGGAAGCCTAAAGTTAAAACACTGGCAGCTGCTGTGCAGAAAAACTTCACAACGTGCATCGTGAGGCATCTTTCAGCATTATAACAGTATGAAAAAGACTTTTTTTTACAAAGCCAAATCACCAAATGACGATAAAAAGCTGTGGAATAAATAACGGGACTTGATACAAATATGAATGCGTGGATGGAGTATACATTAAAATCTATCTACAGCTAATATAATTATATAGAATATATAATACATGCATACAGAAGGGGGACAAATTAAAGAAAACAACAACAAAGCATGTTAATAAGGTGTTGAGCCACCACAAGCTGCCAGAACAGATTTCTGGAACTGTACTGCAGAGATGAACACCATACTTCCAAAAGATGTTCCCTCAATTAGTGTTTCAATGATGGTGATGGAGAGTACTATCTAACACGGCTCCAAAATCCCCCATAAGTGTTCGACTGGGTTGAGATCTGGTGACCTGAAGTCTGTAGCATTTACACTACATTTACATTTAATTCATTTGGCTGATGCTTTTATCCGATTATGCATATAAAGCGACTTACAATTGAGACAGGATACAACTGAGCATTTGAGGATTAAGGGTCTAGCTCAAAGAAACCAACAGCAGCAAGGCAGCATGGTAAATTTCCATTTAGTGAGCCTTCATGCCCTGTGGATGGGGCGGAGTCACTCTGGATGAGACCACACCCACCAGGATCAAAATAATTCACCATAGGATAAAAGTGATCAGTGAGAAGAACTTTGTATTGTTTTGCAGTTATTGTTCCTCTAATCAGTCCCTGTAGAAATGAACGCAAATCCAAGGAAACGCCACAGTATTCGGAGCTTGCGATTTTTCAAAATTACTGCAGATTTTATGCCAAGACATAGCAAAATCAAGCATTTTTGGCTGCAACAATCACAAAAAAAAACAACTGCGATATCCTGTACGGACTGTCTAATTCAGGGATCATCAACATGCAGATTGTGGTGAGCAAAGTATTTCAGCCAATTTGAATTGCCAAGCCTTCAACAAAAAATGACTGTAGCAGAAGTGATTAACAAGCGAAAAAAAGGGGCTGTAGTTCAACAAATCTAAGAATCATCGCCGTATCTGTAGCATATTCTCCGTTGCGGTTAATTACGTGCAGTCGTTCATGCTCTCTGGACTAATTACTGAACTGACAACTTAAGAAAAATAAAAATAAAAAATAAAAATTGTAAAAAGTCAATGATGAAAACAATATGTAAACATGAATGGACAGAGAAATGTGCATTTATACTCTGCCGCTAAATGACAGAACCACTGCTTTTTCCTTTAATTTGTCACCTGTCTGTATATAAAAGTAAAGTACACAATAGTCTTTTTTTTTTTGCCCTCAGTAAGCAGGAAACCAAAATCAAACCGATCAGTCACGTGACCCATTCTACAGGATCCTTATAATTATAACATAGAAACAATAATAACAAAAAAAAATACATCTTGTGGACAAAGAAAACAGCTAATTTTTTTGGTTTGTTTAAAAAAAAAAAAAAAAAAAAAAAAAAAGTTTGTTTTGGTGAAAATTCTACACTTGTACGTGTATCCAGATTGCATCATATTGCCTGAGCATGCATTAAGCTTTCCTGTGCAGGTAGTCTTGTTATACACTTGTCAGGTATATGTCACCCATATGACAGGTGCATAACCAGTTGATGTCAGGATAAAAGGTGATCTCATGCATATATTGTGTTTGTGGGCTTAAGCGTTGACCTGTGTGGTTGTCATGACATCCTTCAGTACCTCACCGGTGTCTTATCCTGGACCCCATCAGTTTCCAGACACAAATCTATAAATAAGCAGATGACAGCATTTTCTGTCTGTTGGTTTCACTTGGTGAAGCTGTTTAGTGTATACGGTTCAGTAAATGGTTCCAAAGTAGAACGTGTGCTGAGGTGCTCTCAGTCCTTGGTTCTGCTCTGGCTGCTGGCACTCTGAGGACGCAGGTGATAGGAGTACTGCTTGGCTTGACTCAGAGAGTCCAGTAAGTGCACACACTCCACGCCACTCACTGAGGAAACACACACACACACACACACCATATTTAAACACAAAACATGGCCATTTCAACACTATTTCAATGCTAACGTTCTTCAGATCCTGCTATGGATACTGTGACCAGCACTCTAATGAATAAAGGTACCGATCTGTACTTTTCCTTGTTGCTTGGGTGGCACCATCAAGAACATCTTTGTACCTTTTAGTATTTAGAACCTTTCACCTAGAAACATGAAAACAGTACACACAACATAAAGTCCCCTCCATAACTATTGGAACGGCAAGGCCAATTGATGGATATGAGGTGAGAGTTTAGGATTTCAGCTTTTATTTCCTGGTATTTACATCTTGATGTGTTAAACAACATAAAACATAGAACCTTTTGTATCAGACCATTCAATTTGTAGCTGAGGACATGAACAGATAAGTCTTGAAGTAAATTAAAGTAAATAACTCTTAATATTTAGTTTCATATCCCTTGCTTGCAATAACTGTATCTGGCCTGCGACTCACTGACATCACCAAACTGTTGAATTCTTCTTTTGTGATGCTTTTCCAGGCTTTTACCACAGCCTCTTAATGTTGTTGTTTGTTTCGGGGGGTTTCTCCCTTCAGTCTCCTCTTCAGAAGGTGAAATGCATGCACACCTGGGTTAAGGTCTGGTGATTGACTTGGCCAGTCTAAAACTTTCCACTGTTCCCCCCTGAAGAAGTCCTTCGTTGAGGTGGCAGTGTGTTCTGCAACATTGTCTTGTTGCATGATGAAGTTGCTCCTGATTAATTCGGATGCATTTTTCTGTAAATTGGCAACAAAATGTTCCTGCAAACTTCTGAATTCATTCTGCTGGTACCATCATGAGTTACATCATCAATAAAGATTAGTGAGCCTGTTCCAGAAGCAGCCATGCAGGCCCAAGCCATGACACTACCTCCACCATGCTTCACAGATGAACTTGTATGTTTTGGATCATGAGCAGATCCTTGCTTTCTTCACACTCTGGCCTTTCCATCACTCTGCTAGAGGTTAATCTTGCTTACAGAACGTTTTGTGGGTCATCTCTGTATTTCTTTGTAAATTCCAATCTGGATTTCTGATTCTTACTGCTGATGAGTGGTCTGCACCACATGTTCCAATAGTTTTGCTTGCCTACAAATTGGGTGGTCTGATACATGTTCTATGTAGTTTAACACGTCTACATGTGAATACCAAGAAATAAAAGATGAAATCCTAAACTCTCTTCAACTTCAAATTTTGATCTCAAACCCAAATGTGAAAAAAAGAACTGGTCTTGCTGTTCCAATAGTTTCAGAGGGGACTGGATTTAAAGATACTTTAAGGTACATAATTGGATCTTCCCAAAACTAGAAAATAATTATCCTTGATGGTACCAGCCCAGTGACACGGAAAAATACAGACTGGTACCTTTTGTTTCTGAGAGTGTGTATGCAGTCCTGGGACCTGCTTGTGGGCCCAGACTGCGGTCCAGTCTAAAGTCATAAAGCTCACACGTTGACACTTTGAAGCAGCCATTTGTAGACTTGTTCCAAACTGATATGATGAAAAGCATTTACTTAAATTAATCCTTACAAAATTGTCATTTTTGAATGGAACAACAAACGGACCATTCACTTTTAGATGGTTTACTCTGAACCAAAAAAAAAAGGTTATGGCCATGAACCAATATGTCCCTATACATGTAGGTCAGGTTTCAGGTGTGAAATCTGAAAAAGGAAACTTGAAGTTAGTGGTAAGTAAAAGTACAGTAAAAATACAGTACTGTGCACAAGCTTTAGGCACATGCAAAGAAATGCTGTAGAGCAAAAATGCCTTCAAAATAATGAAATTAAATGTTTCTACATTAAAAAAAAAAAAAATACCGTAAAGAGCAGTAAACAGTAGTAATTGAAACAAAGTCAATATTTAGTATGACATAAAAATAAAAATAGTAGTCTCCGGTACAGAGCAGTTTTACAAAAAATGAGCTGTAAGTGTTATTGAGCATTGTTGCAGAACCAGTCACAGTTCTTCTGGAGACTTTGATTGTCGCACTCGCTTCTTATTTTTGCAGCAAAACCCAGAAGCCTTCATTCTGCGGGTTTTTTTTGTCTGAAAAGTGGTCATGTAGTGGCTATGTAGTCATTTTAAGTCATAAAATAAATAAAAAATCTATAACTAAGTTTGTACTAAAAAACAAATAGGGTGCCTAAAACTTTTGCACAGTACTATATATATATAAATATATATATATATAAATGTGTATATACTCTTTTTGCTGCTTTTTAGTGGTGGAAATTTCTGTACTAAAGGAATTTTCCTGCTGTAATGTGCAGTTGTAGAATTTTATACACCTTGTTGTGTATTTGTTTTGCGCTTACTCTGTTTGGTGGGCTTAAGCGGCAGGTCGTGCAGTAGTTGACTCTGGCTGTGTGTGTTGAGGGCAGACACGGCTCTCAGAGAGTGTCCCCTTTTGGCTTGGGCTCCTCCTATACATAAATTCATATTTCTGATTACATTTTCAAAAAATATCACCTCATACAAATGCAGTTACACATGTGTGATGCGGTATAGAGATGAATGGACAAGGTTCAGATTCGGGCTGCAGTTGTGTGTGTGTGTGTGTGTGTGTGTGTCCAATTTGACTGAGAGGCAGAGTTGCAGAAGATGGTGTGTGTGCACAAGGAGACAGCTCGACATTCCACCTGACAGCGCTGAACTTTTCAAAGTGGCGCAACTGTCAGGGAGGTGTGTGTGTGTGTGCGTATGTGTGTGTGTGTGTGTGTGTGTGTGTGTGTGTGTCTCTACTTTACTCAGCCATCATCACCTGTTCATGTCTTTGAAGGTCGGTTGCGTTACACTGGGTCGAAACTGCAGCTTATCTCATGATATGAAAGCGTGTGTGAGATTACAAAATGGAGGAATGCCGCATAAAATTATGACACCTGGGCTGCTATTTATGGTGCGTGTAGGAATTAGACTGAAACCTAAAAATGTTTATATGAAAGTACTTAGAGTGGGAGAGCAGGACAAGTTATTTATTAAAACATTCTCCAAGTACTGGACTCTTAGCAGAAAGTGTAGCATCCTGTGTTATGAGCGATAAAGTGGGGTTCAAACATCAGTTTCAGGGGGGAAAAAAAAGAATTTGATTTATACCAAAGTACTGGGAAATTCTCAAATCTATGTGTTCATTCAAATATGTTATCATATTAACAATGTAGGCAAGGACTTGTATGACAGATGCTCCACATAAATGAATTTTAAAAATGTCATTCTTGATTTGGTGAAGTTTTCTGTGAGAAAATGTCTCCAGTGTCAAAGCTTTGTGACCAGCGACAAAACTGGCCTTGTTCTCCCTTGTCAATTACAGCGACACTAGCCAATCGTGTGCTTCTGTGAGCTCATGTATGTGGAAGAGGGCAGATCGCGTGTTGCGGTGACATAGCATGGCTAGCTTCAGGTTTCACAGAGGAAGCACGTGTTAGCCTTCACCCTCCACACCCACCCTTTGGGAGCTGCTGTATAATAGGGGAGAATCATAAATTGGAGAAGAAAAAAAACCCCACTTCTGTTATTGGAAAATAATCAAGTCTAATTTGTATCAGGTCACATCAGACCACGCGGTCACTGATTATTTTCAATTCAGTTTTATTTGTATAGTGCTTTTAACAATGGATATTGTTCCAAAGCAGCTTTATTGAAATATGTAAATTCAGGATATAGATTTGAGTAAGCCAGAGGCGACGGTGGAAAGGGAAAAACTCAATATGAGACGATGTGAGGAAGAAAAGACTCAAAAGGGAACCCATCCTCATCTGTATGACACCTGATAGTGCAATTCTGCAATTATAAATAAATAAATCCCTCCTATAAATATGCTAATACTACATGGTCAAATAGTGCAGTTGTGTAACCAGGAAAGTTCATTACAGTTTTTACAAGAAGTTTGTTTTTATTTGCTTACGTAATATAATCACATTGTGCATATATTTCAATTTCTCAAACAGCTAAAATGCCTCACTTTTAAATAGTAGAGAGCACTTTACTGATCCCCAAGGAGGAATTTAGTGCAATCCTGAATAATCTTCATGCACGATGAAAAATGTTTATACAAGATATTTGGATGCTACTGTAAAGACATTTTAACATTTTTTCACCCTGAACTAGACATTGAATGGGTTTGAGTTTGTGTCCAAATGCTAAATTTTTATATTCATTTCACTGCTTGGAGTTTTTTTTCTTCACATTATGTATTTTCCTTAAGTATTATAATACATTAAAGTGGGTGTGCGTGTGTTAAGATATATATA
>JANDJT010000131.1:14444160-14466910 GCA_024331685.1 Stegophilus panzeri | reverse complement strand
TTTAATCTGAATTTAAATAAAGAGGGAACTGAATGGGAACTGGGAAATCTATGTTTCCATTAGAATAATGAATCGTCCAGGCTAAACTCCAGTCCTGGGAAATGTCTGCCCTGTAAACAGTTTTCCCACAGTGCATTATAATTAGTATATCAGTACAACAGTGGTGTTGATGGCTCCTATTTAGGTATCCTATTTAGTCTGTAGAATATGATTTGGGACGCGGCCCTGAATTTGCGCTGAATGTTTATTAGTTGATGTAACGAGGCTTCAGATTAATTCTCATGGTTGAGAATGATGCAACACAACCCATCTTACAAAATTTCTTTCTGCAAGTAAATTATCATCGCATTGCTCTACCAGAGAGGGTGAAATTACGGAGTCTCGCGTCCGGCTAGGCGCCATTTCTTTATTTTAAACCACTACATTCACAGAATAACATAATTCAGTTAACATTTTATAGAGATTCATATTTGTGCTTACACTCACCATAAATACTCTGCAGCACTGAGCTTTTCTTTGCTGCAGCTTTAGCGGGAGGTGACTGTGCTCTAGAAATGGCTCTCTGGCGGGTGTTATCGATGTGGAGTGGTCGCTCCCATAAAAACTGAATCAGAAGTGCAGTGACTTCTGCAGTCTCAGGCGTTTTAACGTTTCCACACAACAGTTCTTTCAGGCGCCTCCGAACACAGAACCTGGACAACAAGGTTTGGAAAAATCAGTGTCTTTATAAATCTACAACCTGTTAAAACTGAATCTCTACTCTTAGGCACATTCTGAAAGAAGAAATTTACAAACACCATCAGAATGTATGCTTTCCACTGTTCTCTGGGGGAGAAATAACTATACTGTAGGGTTTATTTCAGACACAATATGGCCAAATATTCTGTTTATTTTTGTTCCTTCAACGAAAATAGTGCCCAAAGAAACAACAGTTGGACAGAGTGTTGTGTGTTGCCATGCCAACGCACAGACTGACTGACAGCCTGTAGTAACAAACTTTCCAGTTTTAGCAAATGTAACAAACTATTGCTAGAATTAGAATTGCATGTAGAGAACACACAGAGGCGGAGTGATACGAACAGTGAAACATCCCGGTGCTGTTTATACTAAATATCAGCACTCTTGGAACCCCACTTGTCCCAATCAAATTCGTGGACCGTAACTAACTATTGTATAATCTGGATTTAAAGCACCTACTGAACTGGCATTCCTGACATTCTCTGGAGTGTAGGGGCAATGTAAGAAAGACATCTTCCACTGGTGACTGATCCTCGGAACGAACAACGAGCCTGCCTCAGCTGATCAGCAAAATACAGCAGAGCAAAACCGTCTAGAGCAGGGGTGTCCAACCTTATCCGGAAAGGGCCGGTGTGGGTGCAGGATTTCATTCCAACCAAGCAGGAGCCACACCTAATCAGTTGATCTTGGCTTTCAATAGACTCGGGTGTGGCTTCTGCTTGATTGGAATGAAAACCTGCACCCACCCCGACTCTTTCCGGATAAGATTAGACACCCCTGGTTTAGAGCTTTAAATGACACGAGCAGGACTCTGTATTCAGTCAAGCTTCAAACTCTACCCAGAGTTTGCATGACAGACTTCCCCTTTTTGATAATCAGTCCGTACTGGATTGCGTCTGGTTTTTTGTGATTGTTGCGGTCCAAACTGCTTGATTTTGCTGCGGTTTTCTTAAAAATTTGCGATGTATTTTGCGATGTTTTTTGTGCTTCTTTTTTTTTTTTTGCAGAAAACTACATGAATTGGCGAAATTGCAACTGCACGAGATTGTTTTGTTTTGTCTTTCGTGGCGATGTTTGTCGGTAATTGAGACCTTTTAGTTCGATTCATGTTCGGTGCACATGAATCGAAGAGGGCTTTGGCTGAATGCACAATGTGATGAAAATCTGCGGTCGTTTAGAAAAACTGCAAGCTCCTCAGAATATTGTGTTCATTTCTTGTGTAAAAAAAACACAAAAAAAAAACAACAACACAAAATCCTGGAGGGACTGGATAATGAGTGTGGGATGCCCAGGGGTAATAAATGTTTTGTTTTTTTTATTCATGGAATTGGTGATATTGTAAAATATGGAGAGATTGGAAAGTAAAGACTGAGACATGAGACATTTTTAATTAATGCAGCAACATTATGCACTTTCAGTACATTTGGGGTTTTCTTCCCCGAGCAATCAAGATCAGATCTACAAACACCATTTTAACACCAGGCACTGTTAGTTTTACATTCATGTCTATACCACGTTCAGTCACAATATGGGCCTTAACTGGAAACGAGCGCGTTGTCGTCTGCGTTGATTCCGATTCAGTGGTGCAATAAGTCACCCAGACAATGCTACTGTCTGCAAATTAAAGCTAATGTTGATGTGGCAACTTTGTGTCTGAGCTGTTCAAATCAAAAGCAGCTCTAATACTCAATTAGGAAACACTGAGTTTACAGCCTTACAAATTCATACATTAACAGTTAAAGCATGCAGAGTTCCACATGTATCATGTATAACGCATATGTACAGCATACCTCGAGGTTATGCACCTGATCGATAGTGAACGTCTTATCGGTTGATAGATTAAGTGACAGTGACAGGCGGGCTGTGGTGTTTTTGGCCCGTGAACAATGAAAATGTCTGAATGAAATTTCAGCTGTTTATGGTGCAATAGTCAAAACGACTTAATAGCATGGTACACAGTTTACCGCAACATCCCCAGTGTTCATCAAAGAAACCCAGCTTTTTTTTTTTAATAAGAGTGCATGTGTGTTTTTGTGTTATTAAGGGAGTCTCTGTAACCCATTATTTTGATAAAGCCATTAGCAAAGTACAGCTTAGCTCAGCAGCATGAACTTTTAGCCGCTCTTAACCAAACTATACTCCACACACACACACACACACACACACACACACACACTCACACACACCAAGCCAAAAACTCCCCCAGTGAAGTGTTAGTGTGCAGATGGGCAGGGTGCCAGACCACAGTTAGAGCGGCCACATGTGGGTGACACATGGGCACTGTTATTTTTCTGCGTTAGATCTTTCAACTGTCACTGTTTAACTTTCATTAAAGTTTATAGAGAGATTGTATAGAAGCAAATATGGAAATAAAATGTTAGTACCTCCTCCACGCTGTCTGTAGCACTCTCGCTGCTTGATTCCTTCTGTGGAGACTCTTTCTTTTGTGCTCCTTCTCTTTTTCCATTCGTTTTCCTTTTTCGACCTCTTTGCACCAACCTCTCTCTCTTTCTCTGCCTGAAAATCTTTCTGCTTCTTTTTCAGTCCTCGAGTACTTCTCCTCCTCTTTCTCAGCCCTACGCGCCTTCTCTCTCTTGGGCCTGGACGGCTTATCCTTTTCTCCCACGGCCCGTGGCTCCCTCGTTCTGCTCTTCTCCTGTCCTGCTTGAACTGGAACTGAGACAAAGCTGCTGGATTGACTGACAGCTGCAGGAGGGGACGCCACAGCTGGGTGGCTTGTCTTGGACTCTGGTTTAGAGCTGGTTTCTGTATTGGATAATGTCAGAAAATAAATCAGACAACAAGAACAATCACAACGTCTTTTGTGGAATTCTAAACCATAGCTTTAACGTGATCAGTAATGATTGATGTAACACTTTAAACACATCTTGGTACACATGAATAAGGCATCTCACACACACTCACTCAATAGGGAATTGACCAGCTGTAGATTGTTACATATAATAAATGATTTCAAAATGAAATAACAATCAAACTTGACATGTATATGTTGTTATAGCCTAAAAAACCTAACATGTGACATGGTATTATGAAAGAAGCCCAACCCGGAGCGCGACCTGAAGTCCTGGGTCTCGAATGAGCAGGGTGTGTGTGTCTGGCACTGCCCGGCCTGCTCGAACCTGCTGGAGAATGGCGCTCTGGCCTGGATAAACACTCCTCAGGCGCACTGCTCACGCACACATCTGTCTTTGTGTCTGATCTGTTGAGGCTGTGAGGAGTCATGGGCAGGTTTAAAGCAGACAGCTGAGAGGTGTCTGGAGTTTCAGCCATGTGCACTAAAAGAAAGCAATGTTCAAATTTTAATACGGTTACATATACAGAAGCAAAGCTGAATATATTTGGAGAATAATATGTCCCATTAACTTACCTGGCTCTTTTGGCTTTATCTCAGTCCTGTCATGTGATTGGCTACGATGCACCTTTGATGATTTTCGATGTTTGTGACTTTTCAGCTTGGTGTCTTTAATCTCGCCGATGAGTTCAGTAGCAGCCGACGGCAGCCTCTCGCTACCAACTTGGACCAATGAGATCTGATGATGCTGTGATCCAGCCAATGAGAGCTGCTGTTCGGCCTCACGCCTGCGCTCCTCTTCCCTCTTCCTATGAATACATGGGAACATCAGTTCAACGTGCACAAATTAATTCATACTAATAGAACCATTTAAAGAAAAGAACAAACCTTTTAGTCTTAATAATGAGATAGAGTCCGCTCCAAAAGCATTGGAATGGCAAGGCCAATTCTTTCGTTTTTGCTACGCACTGAATACATTTTGGTTTGAGATCAAAAGATGAATATGGGATGATAGATCAGAAATTCAGCTTTCATTTCCTGACACTACCTCCACCATGCTTGACTAATGAGCGTGTAGGTTTTGGATCATGAGCAGATCCTTACTTTCTCCACACTTTGGCCTTTCCGTCACTTTGGTAGAGGTTAATCTTGCTTCCAGAACTTTTGTGGCTCGTCTCTGTATTTCTTGGCGAATTCGAATCTGGCTTTCTGATTCTTACTGCTGATAAGTGGTTTGCATCCTGTGGAATGGCCTCTATAATTCTGCACTTCTTGGAATGATTGTGATACCTTCACCCCTGCCCTGTGGAGGTTGTTGGTGATGTCACTGAGTGTTGTTTTTAGGTCTTTCTTCATAGCTCTCACAGTGTTTCTGTCATCAAAAGCTGTTGCTTTTGATGACAGAAACACCATCCGGTGTCTGGTTGTTAGTACCCCAGTGGTTTCTTTCTTTTTCAGGACAATCCAAATTGCTGTATTGGCTATGCCCAATGCTTGTGCAATGGCTCTAATAGATTTTCCTTCTTAGCTCAGTTTCAAAATGGCCTGTTTTCTCCCATAGACAGCTCTCTGGTCTTCATGTTGGTTTATCCTTTTTAACAACAAATGCAGTGTTCACATATGAAACCCAGGGCACAAACCAAGAGTAGACATTCAGAGCTATGAATTCTTTAAACAATCACTCTAACAGGGCACACCTGGGCAGTAATAAACACCTATCAGTCACGTGTACTTCAGATTAATGTCTGATCACTTGAAAAAAGGGATGGGTTCAAACGAAAGGTGCATGTTCTAAGTTTTTTAGCACATCTAGATGGAAATATCAGGAAATGAAAGCTGAAAATCTGATCTATCGCCTCATAATCATCTTTCGATCTCAAAACCCAAATGTCGTCAATGTACAGCGAGAATAAACAGAATTGGCCTTGCCGTTCCAATACTTTCAGAGGGGACTGTAGTATACTGATACGACAGTATCTCAAAAATAATGAGTTTCTTATATTTATGGCTTACTATACCACAGCACTGTTGAATTCTCAATTCTGATTGGTCAGAAGGTGTTGACTAATTTTCTATAACAGCAACTCTGATAATAGTTTCAGCTGTAAATCAAATTATATTAATCCCCTTGCATACATTAATACATTACTGTTTCTATAGTAACAAAATCATTCATAGGGACTTGTGTGGTGGATGGTCCATATAATCTAATGCTAATAATAAACAAATGCTAAAAAAACATGTTAATAAAGAAAAACGTAATCGGTGAACGTTGATTATGGGGACACTTTCTGTAAGGAGACGTTTAACAGCTATGGAAGTTTTCCAAGGGAAAGTCCTTAAGATAGAAGACATGGCAGCTTTTTCGGTAACATGAATAGCTGTGGGTTTTGCCTGATTAACCGCAAACGGGGAAAAAAAAAAGACCAGCTGGTGACAGAACGACTGTTTACAGCTGCTATAACATAAGAGATAACAGGAGCTAAGCTTAAATGTAACTGCAAAATGGTTAAAAATTATGATGTGTCGTTCATTAATAAAGTAAAAAAATTGTAATCGCTGGAAAACTGCTGTGGCTGAAGAGGAATTAAACACTTCAGGACATCCTATAACGGCACGTCTCGCGTATCAGTGGCCCAAATGAATTTTTTTGTGGTTTTTTTACTTTTTTTATTTAAGGCACTTTTACCTGCACTTGTACCTTAAAACCTAAAAGACATTACTGATTTGAAAACATATTTATTTTGACAGCATACAGTAAGTCAAAAGAGATAAAAGGAAAGAGAAGGCAGAAAAAGAGAAAGAAAAAATGCTTTCGATTATGGATAGAGCAAATTCCTTGAAAGAGACTCTCGAGACAATGTGCTTGGGTGTGTGTGTGTGTATGTTTAGACAGAATGTTTGTAAGTGTGTGCATGTGTGTGTATTCATTCATCCTGTAGGCTGACAGATTCTAAATGTCACGTAAAGCACCTGAACACTGCCCAATTAATACAAGAGCAAATCTCCCTTTCTTCTCTCTTTCTCTCACTCTCTCTCTCTCTCTCTCCTAGCAGTAAGAAGCTGATGGTGTTGTTTAATCACAGTGCAAATCAGACAGCCAGATAAATGAGCCCTAGCAAATATCCACATGTTAATCTGCCTGACGCAGTATTCATACACAAAACCATCCATTATGTTAATCGGTCTACAATCCTGTCAGACAGTAATCCGATTATTCGTTGCGCTCCCTCCCAAATTGAAATGTAGCTGAAACAATTGTCACATCCTCTTAACCTTTATATTCTATTTGCGTCGAAAATGACTCGTTTGAAATTTTTGACCGAAAGCTCAACAATACCAAGATGAATTGTTCAATACCACACTGCACGCGATTGGCGTAATTCCTATAATGAACACGAATAACTATTTTTTTTAATCGCATTATACGTAAAATTATGTTGAGATCGTTTCGGCTTTGTAGCAAGGTGAGTGAAGTTAGAAAAAAATGACCACTCTTTTTGTCAGTTTTAGTCCATCTCCCATGACCACCATCTCTAAATTCTTATCATTTATTTATTTAATTATTGTCTTATTATTATTATTGTGTATTTATTGTCCTGCGCTCGTCTCACACGGTTGTGTATTTGCACTTGATGTAGTCTTGTGTACTGTTATGTTCTGCACCATGGTCCTGAAGAAACGACATTTTGTTCCAATGTATACAAGCTATGTAGAGGAATGACAATAAAAACCCACTCGACTAATTTACAGGATTTACAAATATCTTGAGGTGTCAATTATTAGAAATATTGTTTATTAGTTTAATTATAACTCTAGCGCCTTAAAATCAAGTGATGGCTTGGTTCATGAGGGCCAAAGCTGGGCCAGATATGTGTGTGTGTGTGTGTGTGTGTGTGTGTGTGTGTGTGTGTGTGGGCCATTTATCTATATCTTGATGGGGAGCACCAAATGTCCCCACAAGAATAGGAATACCTCACAGTTTTGACCTTGTGGAGACATTTATCTGGTTCTCACGAGGAAAACTGCTGCTTTTATATTAAAGAAAACCCTGAACTTTACTGATCTTAAGGTTAGAGTTAGAATTAGGTGTAGGGATAGCATTCATTGGACGGTCCCTACAAAAATAATAAGACAAATGTGTGTGCGTGTGTGTGTGTCTCACTTGGCTGCATCTTTACGGAGCTGCTCGTGCCTCATTAAGAGGTTCTTGCGCTCCTTGAAAGCTCGCCGCACTTTGTAGCCTTTGTACAAAGCCTGAATGGACGAAGCAGCGATGTCCTGGATGGCAGCGATGGACAGAGCGCCGTGCTCCAAAAGGAACTGTGTAACCTCCTGATGCTCTCCCAGCAAGGCGTAGTCCAGAGGAGTGTACCTGCACACACACACACACACACACACACACACACACACAGTTATATTACACAGATGTCCATGTATACAATGTCCATGTATACAAATTGTACATATGTGTTTTTGTGATTACGTTCAGGGTGTGTTACAGTATAACCGGATCCAATGTAAGAGCTTACTAATATCAAACAAAGCATTCGTCTTCACTCACTGGTCACTTTGATTTGAACACCTGTACACCTTTTCATTTATGTAGTTATCCAGTCATTCAATCATGTGTCAGCAGCGCAATGCATAAAAGATGTAGATACAGGTCAAGAGCTTCGGTTAATGTTCACATCCAACATCAGAATGGGGGAAGTAGTCTGATCTCTCTGACTTTAACCGTGGCATGGTTGTTGGTTTGAGTATTTCACAAACTGCTGAGCTCACACACAACAGTCTCTAGAGTTTACACAGAATGGTGCGGAAGACAAAAAACATCACGTGATCGGAGGGTCTGCAGGCCGAAACGCCTTATTGAGGAGAATGGCCAGACCGGTCTGAGCTGACAGGAAGTCTATAGTAACTCAAATAAGCACTCTTTACAACCGTCAAACCTTGAAGTGGCAGCTACAACAGAAGAAGACCACATCTATTTGCTAACTAAAACATCCTGTGTAGTATTCCAGCATTTTTCAACCTCTACATGTACTACTGAAGTAAACTGCATTGTTACTTCATGAATTCGACTATTCACTAATATGGATTACGTAATATATTAACCACAGCATGGTTCAATTCTTGAACATTTATCAAATATTGATTCATTTTCTATTTCAGCACAGCTCTGAGAGTAGTGCCTGCTGTAATTCAAACTGGTTATATTAATGCACTCATTCAAATACGCCATCATTTCTATAGTAACAGTTCTTCCACAGGGATTTGTATGGATTGTATGGATGTCGTACACGTTCTACCGAACATGTTATCATTGATGGTGAAGCTTTCTGTAAGGAGATTGTTTATGAGATTTCTCTGTAACATGACAAGCGCTTTCTTTTTTTTTTTCGTTTTTCTTTTTTGTCTTATTAACTTGAAAAGAGAAAGAAAATTAGAGACTGGTGAGGGAATAACTGCTAATAGTAGCTATAATCTAAGTAATAACAGGAACTAACTTGTTTTGCTGATGTTTCATAACTATAAGACACGTGTTTTTTTTTGTTTGCTTTTTTAAACGTGTCATTCGTCAATTCGTCTAAATTGTTATCAATGGTAAATTGATGTGGCACAAGAGGAATAATCACTTTGGGGCATGTTGTCACTAGAAAAGAATACATTTCTGAGATTATTCATACCACCTCTTTTTGGGTTTTCTTACTTAACAGTCAACGACAGGATTATTGGTACCCTTCAAGATTCACAGCATCATGAATTACCGAGGTGTCGGTGAGTTTGCTGTTAGATGTATTGTATGTTTACAGTAATATGCATAATATTACTAAAGTATGCGTGCATGTGTGAGCACTGTGCTGTGGATTACCTCTCCTCTGTATGCTCCATGTGGTTAGGAAAAGCTCCACATCCCAAAAGAAGTTTCACGGCATCCAAATAACCATTATTACATGACCAGTGGAGCGCCGTCCTCCCCTTAGCACACACACACACACGGTTTATTAATAATCTACACAATCTTTCGTGTCAAAAAGTCTGTTACAAAAACTGTTTAGTCTAACACAAAGGTTTACACGGTTGATGTTTAATAATTAAGAATCATTTATTTAAAATTGTGAGAAATCATACCATGGTCTCAATGCAGTATTAAACGGTGTCTCTTAATTATTAACACCGAATACTGACTCTGTATGTTAGGCATCAGAGTCCACACAATGTTCAGTAAATAAGAACAAAGTTTTCCACGACTTTATAAATAGTGGGTCGTGTCTTTTTATACCACAGTGCTGTTGAATTCTCGAATCTGTTTGGCCAGAAGGTTGCAAGGTAAATAACAGGTTATACTAACACACTTGTTTTAACACCTTATCATTTCTTATGTTAATAACTTATACAGAAACTTCTCTGGCAGGCACGGCGCATAATCTAAGCCTAAAAATAAACGGATCCAGAAACAAACCTTTCGTTAAACATGTTGGAAAGCGTATAATAGTTCCTATAAGGAGACGTTTAGTTCAAATCTATGGAAGGAGTCTCCGCTGTCTCAGCATTTTGCAAGTTTTCTGCCATGGGAATGTGTTCAGGACAGAGGACTTTGTGTTTTCCGGTTTCCTGTTAAACACGAGACGGATTGTTTTGTTTTAATTGAATTAATGTGAAGAAATTGGGGGTGGGGGGGGTGTAAGAAAGAGAGGCTTGTGTTGGAACAGCTGTTCATAGCTGTTATGACATAAGTGATAAGAACTAAATCGTTTTGTAGACATTCCAGAACGTTAAATGTGACAATATACGTTTAAAAGCAATGACGTGTCTGATTAATAAATCAAAAATTGTTATCATTGCCAAATTGCTGCAGTATTGGAGGAATAAAACACATCAGGAGATGTGAAGCAACAGCGGAGCATCATACCACCCAGCTGTTGATTATTTTCATTCCACAGTGTTTTATTCCTTGCTTGTTCCCTACCTCTTTATCCTGGATGTTGGGGTCAGCATCATGTTGGATAAGCAGGGCCATGCAGTTTATATAACCTGCATACGCAGCACACTGCAGCGGCGTCCTGCCTGCATGATCCTGCAGGTTCGGTCCAAGCCTGTTCTCCATCAGCACCTCGCACACCTCTGCATTTCCGCCCAGCGCTGCCCAGTGCAGCGCCGAATGGCCGTCCGTGTCTACCAAGTCCACACGTGCCCCACCTCAAGCGCACATACACACACATTATTCTTTTTAGATCGACAAATACATTTGTTTCCTTGTTCCCAGCATCCTCCCACGACAGATACGCATTTCATGTGTCATATTTTAAAATCCAGTCCTCAGAGACTCTCAGAGACAGAGCTCTGAGGATGAGGACGGGTTCCCTTCTGAGTCTGGTTCCTCACAAGGTTTCTTCCTCATATCATCTTAGGGAGTTTTTCCTCGCCACCATCGTTACCGGCTTGCTCAATAGGGATAAATTCACACATTTAAAATCTGTATCCTGTGTTTATATATTTCTGTAAAGCTGCTTTGAGACACAATGTCCATTGTTAAAAGCGCTATACAAATAAAATTGAATTGAATCTGTATTTTGATCTAATATACCTATACTAGCTAGTTTTGTTCTTCATTGAAAAAAAATGAAAGAGCAAATACGTGGACGGAGGACAGAACACTATAGCATAACTGACAGGAGCGTAAAATTTTGTAAGATCTCCTTATTAGGATACATTGTGATACCGGGGATTTCAGTACATCCCTACACACAATGCAGACAAGCACCTTTGATAAGGGTGAGAATGACATCGCGGTGGCCCATTTCACAGGCGCGGAACAAAGGTGTGTGTTTCATCACATCTAGGGGATCCACCATGGCTCCTTTTTCCAGCAACAACCGCACAGTGGATACATGGCCTGAGAGTGCAGCTGCATGCAGAGCTAAAATCCCACACACACACACACACACACACACACACACACACGTAAATACGAAGCAAAACAACTGCCAACTCAGTTCATATCTCGTAACTTATCAAACCAACTTATAAAGCGTTTATCAGATGATTAACGTGTACTGTTTATTCTGTCTATCTTGAAATGTTTAAGAGCTGTTAGAAAAGTTTGACTTATGATATTAATCTCAACAAATCTTAAATTGGTGCAACAAGACTGCCAAAAGCAGTCCACATGCTACAGTGTAATCAAACAAAATCAAAATTTGTCTTGGATAGACTGAAAGTAAAAGTCTTTTTTTTTTTTTTTTTCATAATCTTTTTTTTTTTTTTTTTTTTATCATTTTAAGTGTGCATTTTTTTATTTTCCTGATTACGTTATTTGTATACTGTAGATTATAATTTCATTTATTTTGTTATTTATATATCCCAAATTTCTCCATCTGGGGATTAATCAAGCATTATTATCTATCTTATCTTATTTCATTTCTGTTTTTGTTATGTGTTAATTAATATTTTTTTTATCTGTCTTATGTAAAGCACTTTGAGATTTTGGAACTATATATAATAAAAAAAAAAGTATGTAGATATACTGTACCACACTATATACATTTCTTCAGTTATTTGTTTATTTACTTCTTTGCTATACATTGTTTATAATAGTATATGTACATTTTTAAATAAAAATGGTTTTTATTGTATTAATTTTAAGTTCTTATCGATCTGTCTGGTCTGTCTGTCTGTCTGTCTGTCTGTCTGCAGTCCTCCCCGAAACTATTGGAACGGCAAGACAAATTCATTTGTTAGTGCTGTACGCCAAAGACATTTGGGTTTGAGATGGCTTGCAAAAATTTTTCTCCTATAGACAGCTCTCTGATCTTCATGTTGGTTTACCCTTTTTAACAACAAATGCAGTCTTCACAGATAAAACTGAAGGCTAAAACCAAGAGTAGATGTTCAGAGCTATTAATTGTTAATCAGTCTAACAGGGCACAGCTGGGCAACAAGAAACACCAGTCAGTCACATGTTCCAATATTTTTCCTTGCTTACAAATTGGGTGGTCTGATACAAAATGTGCTATGTTGTATATCGTTTAACACGTCTACATATAAATACCAGGAAATAAAAGCTGAAATTCTAAACTCTCTTCTCACACTCATCTTTTAATCTCAAACCCAATTGTCTTCAGACTACAGCAAAAAGAAACAAATTGGTTTCTGAGAGGACTGTATCAATGTATTTATTCATTCATTTACTTGCTTAGTTCATTTAGTTAGGTAATTTATTTGTTTCTCTTTGAAGTTTACATGCCAATGTTCAATTTGCTTGACTCAGACTTACCTGTTCCTCCGTACTTGTCAGCCATGTTGATGTCCAGATCTCGCTTAAGCTCCAGCATGACGTTGATGACATCATTGCTGCCCTTCCCAGCGGCCCACATGAAGGCAGTCCTGCCCTCCAGATCGGGCTCGTCACGTACCGAGGGGTGCTTCAGAAACACTGCCACCGTGTCCTGATGCACCGATATAAAAAGGTGTCAACCTACAAACTTGTCTTAAACATGCACACACACACACACACACACACACACACAGATAGAGATGTGTGCCTTACTGCATTGTTGCTCTGAGCTCCGTAGTGCAGCGGCGTGGCTCCCTGACTGTCTGACGGAATCATACCTGACTTGTTTCTCTCCAGCAGCAGATGAACGATCCGTGCATGGCCTGAGAACAAAACCGATACAGGACAGTCCAGATTTACACTCCAGTACAGCATAGTGGTACTACAGATTCACCATATGATAACCAATTCACTTAGAAGAACCGTTAAATATACTGTATAACGTCTGACACGAAACAAAACAGAATGAGAATAAATAACATGCCAAATAAATATTTGTTCATTCGATATAAATTAAAAGATGTTTAAAAACATTTTTTTGTGACAGAAATGTCTAGACTACTATAGCATACGGTTAACAGTATGCTTATTTCAGAATAGTCATAATTATATATCGTCACACCCCCACTGACGCAGGTGTATGTAATTAGCGTTAAATGTTTGCATACACGCTTAGAAGAGAGGGAAAAAAAGGTTCCTTAAATGGCTATGGGTTGAAGCATCTTGAAAGCTTTCCTGAAAGGGAAACAGTGTCTTGTAGTATTCTAGACAGAACTGTTAATGGTTCCCCAAAAGGGCCAACTAAGGAATCCTTTTTCTTTGGTTTGTCTTAGAAGATAAACTCTATTTACTATATCGAATAGTAGTATATTAGAGACACTTTTATATACCCAGTGCACAATGCACTGCATTTGTATAGTGTCTAAGGGCGCTTACACGAGGATTAGTTGAATCAAGACTTTATGTTCAGTTCCTATCTGATTTGCTTTGGTTTCACACTACAAAGGAGAAAACTATGGCTGAGGTGCTTGTTGGTCTAAAAACATACTTCTTGTTATTGCAATGGTTTCATTCACTGCTTCCAAAGACAGCAAGGGAAAAAAAGTACACATCGAAACAACAAAAATCACCTGCACATGGAGAACATGGAAGCAGAGCTATATAAATGATTCAAGAATTATAGAAATAACTCGTTGAAAACATTTTGTGCATCACATCCAGTAATTACTTTTTCTCTTTTGTTTTATCACCAGCCC
The DNA here is from genome assembly GCA_024331685.1 of Stegophilus panzeri. NCBI lineage: Eukaryota > Metazoa > Chordata > Actinopteri > Siluriformes > Trichomycteridae > Stegophilus > Stegophilus panzeri. The sequence goes on along the minus strand of JANDJT010000131.1, from coordinate 14,452,764 downwards.
AAATATCCAGAACACAGTGAATTTCCTACGACACAAAATACACAGTACAGTATATTTTACTTCACTTCCTGCACTCGGCTAGATTTAGGGGTCAAATCTCTCTCACCACCTCATTCAGAGGCTCTAGAAACGGTTGTTTTGGTTCATATGAGTGCAATCACTGTGTCTTCACTTGCACAAATGAACCAATTTGTGCACCAGGGAAAACACACCAGGGTTCGATTCAAGCCGACTAAATGCTGCATATGTGAAAGTGCCCTACAGTTACAGTAGAGTTCATTAAATAGCGCTTTTCTAGACACTCAAAGCGCTTTACATAGTATTTTGGGGGGGGGGGGGGGATCTCCACAGTGCGCCAGAACCACACCACACACCAGCTATTGGTGGAGAAGAAAGAGTGACGTAGCCAATTTAGGGACAGGGATTATTAGATAGAGAAGGGCCAATGGGGGAATTTCGCCAGGACACAGGGGTTATACCCCTACTCTTTTACGATAAGTGTACTGGGATTTTTAATGACCAGAGAGAGTCAGGACCTCAGTTTAACATCTCATCCGAAAGACGGTGCTGTATTTACAGTAGTGTCCCCACCATTATACTGGGGCATTAGGAACCACACACACCACAAGGTGAGTGCCCCCTGCTGACCTCACTAATACCACTTCCAGCAGCAACCTTAGTTTTCCCCAGTAGGTCTCCCATTCGGATACTGGTCAGGCTCAACCCTGCTTAATTTCAGTGGGAACCCAGTCGAGAACTGCAGGGCGATATGGCTCCGGCAAACGATACAGCCTTGCATGTACAGAAACTGCTCGAAGTCAGTTGGAATCTAGCCACAGTGATGAAACTGATGACCAAAAAAAACATTTCCCACGGTGTCTATGCGGGAGAATGATAAGCAAAACCATGTAGTCTATGAAACATAAGGAATGGCGAGTTAGTGAGTAAGGTGCCTCACTGGACGCTGGAATTCAAGAAGCAGCGTACCGAGCAATGCAGCCCAGTGAAGCGGTGTTCGAAACAGGTTGTCGTAGGCTGTAACACCGCAGCCTTCGTATGAAGTCAAAACTTCAACCACCGCTTCGTTCCCATCAGCCACTGCAAAATGAAGTGGTGTCCGGCCTTCATAATCCTGCCAGTTCAAAAGAGACTCGGTGGGAGCAGCGTCCTACAACACACACAAACACAAACACAGAGTGAGCTGAGAAGGAGTTGGGGAACAGTTCTGAGGTATTCGGGCATTTATCCTGACCCAGCGTGGGTGGAAAAAAAAATCAGGGAATGTTAATAACTTTAGTAACTTTAGTAATTAGGGAGTCATATCATGGAATTCACTTCCTTATCAGGAATAATGTGACCTCAAGTTCAGGGCTAGTTTGTACATGCATTAAGACTCTTTGTGTGCCTATACGTGTGTGTGTGTGTGTGTGTGTGGGTGTGTGTGGGTTCTCACCAGAATGCAGCGAACAGTGTGTGTGGCGTTAGGGTGCTTGTTGTGAGCTGCCCAGTGCAGGGGAATCTTTCCCTCGCTGTCAGGTATTCCGATGTTCGAGTCGTGTTTGATCAGCAGCTTCACGTGTTCAGGGTGGTTGTAGAATGCACTCCAGTGCAGCGCTGTCTGCTGTGTACACACACACACACACACACACACACACACACACAGACAGATTCAGCTTCAAAGCTTCCCATTGTGTTGTCTCAGAAAAGTGCTTTAAGCAAACTGAGGTTTCCAGTAATTCAGCACCACAGTAAATTCTACTCTAATTACATCAGCAAATTTATAGAGCATCTCTTTCTTATTAGAATTTACACCACAGCGCTGTTGGATTCTCCATTCCGATTGGCCAGAAGGTGTTGATTACTTCTCCATGACAGCAGCTCTGGCAGTAGTGCCGACTCTAATTAAAATCACAAGTTTATATTATATATATATAACAGTATATATTCTAGTATATATAATGAGATGCGCTCGTTCTAACGCATTATTGTTTATACAGTAACAACGTTCACAGGGATTGTGAGGAGGGAGACATGACGTTATCTAAACCTAAAGATAAATGCAGTAAAAAAAAGTGCTTGTTAGTAAAGTTAGTTCGTTAAGCTAGTTAATATTTATGGAAGGATTCTCCAGTGTCGGCGCTTTGTTTCAGACGTGGGAGAGTGTTCAGGACAGACAAGTTTGCGCTTTCTGGTTTCTCTGTCTCATGTCACGGCAAACCGGCAACTCAATTTCCCAGAATGCACCACGAACTACAAACATGGCCAACGACAACTCCCAATGGAACACGCAGACACGCCGCCTTCTCCTGAGGACTAATCACACACACTTGTTCCCAATCACAAAACACTACATAAGAGACTGCTCAGTCACAAGGTCTCGGCGAAGTAATACGCTCAGTTGCCTTGCGTCTCTGTCGACACCAGGATGTCCAACCTTATCTGGAAAGGGCCGGTGTGGGTGCGGGTTTTCATTCTAGCCGAGCAGAAGCCACACATGAATCTCTTGAAAGCCAAGATCAACTGGTTAAACAGGTTGCATCAGGTGTGGCTCCTGCTCCATTGCGGATAAGACTGGACACCCCTGGTCTATACCAAGCCTTATACCATGTCTGTTTATTCTGGTTTTTGCTCACGTTTTCGTCCTTGTCTCTTTGCCCTGTCTTATTTGTCCTGTTTGCCTGACCGCTTCCTGTTTATGATTATTGACTTCTGCCTTATCCTGTGGACTTTATTGTTAAAACGTTATTGTTTTATTAAACTGTGCCAAAACTGCACTTGCTTCTGTCTGCGCTCCGTTACGTGACACTCGGTAGCATGGAAACTGTGTGTGTTTATAAATGCTATGACATAAGTGATAACAGGAACTAACTAATTTATTTACACAACATTAAACATAACTAGAACAATAAATAGATTAAAAATTATGACTTTTAATGGGGGGCACGGTGGCTTAGTGATTAACACGTTTGCCTCGCCCCACCGGGGTTTGGAGTTCGAATCCCGCCCCCACCCTGCATGCGTGGAGTGTTCACGTTCTCCCCGTACTTTGGAGGTTTCCTCCAGGTACTCCAGTTTCCTCCCCAGTCCAAAAACATGTGTTGTAAGCTGACTGGCGTCTCTAAATTGTCCGTAGTGTGATTGTGCCCTGCAATGGGCTGGCACCCTGTCCAGGGTGTCCCCAGCTTTGTGCCCAGAGTCCCCTGAGATAGCCTCCAGGCTCCCTGTGAAAATGATTGGATGGATGGACATGTTCTTTATGAACTATGCGGTGGTAATGGTAACTCCACTTCAGACTGCGCCGAATCAGTGATTACGTTCCTACAACAGCACGTGCTGTCATTTTTTTATTCCTTTACATATTACACGACCAAAAAGCAGGAAAAGACTTGTATTCCATAATGCTCACTTGTGAAAAATGTAAAGACTCTCCAACAAGAAGCTTGCACGAGCAACCAATGTTGGCCAGAATGATTTTATAATAAACCCTGACAACCTCATACTATTTTCTGCAATCGGCAGGGACTGCAGCTTCATCACGAGAATTGCGCTTTATCGAATTATAACAAAAACCAACAGATCCAGATGGACTAGAGCTGATGAACGACAAAACTTCTCTATGCGGACAAAAGGGAACACTTACGTAACCGCAACACACACAAACACACACACACGCACACGCGCACACACACACATCCATACGCATACTTTGAGTGACTCGTGATTTAAAAGCCTTAATAACAGCCTTTTGTCTGCGGAATGAGATGGTAAATGATGTTGGGTACGAGCGGCCTCTGCGTGTGCGCGTCGGAAAGTAAACTGGGGTGAATGTTTACAGTAATTGGAGCCAAAGTGAATAAAAAAACTGCATGTGGTCTGTTAAACTGGAGCGCTTGATGCCAGTGGTTCTCAGGAAAACGCTCAGCAAAGCTACCATTATGTCTGGGAAGGTACGGAGACGTCTATAACTGCTTCTATTTTGCTATTATGTACTATAATACTACTACCTACTATATACTATTGTGACCTCGGCCATTTCCACTGGTTCTTTTGCTGCTACGTTGTTACTAATTGCAATGATTAGTAATCCTACTTCTAGGAATTCTACATCTATTATTAATAATTCAGTAATAGTAATAAGAATTGTATAAAGACACATTGGATAAGTGTCAGATGTCCTGCAGAGCCAAAGTCCTTTCTTATTTACCTGAAATACCTGATTCAAGTCATCAGATGTCTACCAAATATGATTCATGGGCTGAATTTGGTATGCTGAAAGCAGGAATACATAAACCTCTTCTTCTGAGATGTGTGGTGGTCCTGAAAACCCTTCGCACTGTGAACTACTGACTACACACAATTCTGAAAACTTTACTTCTTGAGCTGGAATATGTTTCTCTCAACCGCAAGGAACGTTCTATGTGTAAATTGACAGTTTGTTGAACCCTAGCTAAGTTACAGGAAGAACAACTGTATTTACCGCTACGTTTATTTATTAAACTGGCTCTTTACTCAACATCGTCATGGCAGGAAGACATCAGATGGGCAGTAAAACCCCATTTTCGGCCAAAAACCTGATTTATTTATTTTTTAACCTGCCAGATTTCCACCACGGCAACATCCGAAGGGTTTTCCCAGACTGCTACAGTGCTACACCAGACCTATTAAATATCTAATGTTGTCTTTGGATATTACAGCTAATTAGTTTGACTAAGACTTTCCACAGTAACATTTCCATGCAACACTTGTTCAACTCTTTTACCCTCAGCAAGAGATCCAGATTCTATACATGTGCAAACTGGAAACATTTCCAACCCTACTGGTAAAGGACTTCATAGGATATAATTGTGGAAGAGTAATGATTTATAATCGGAGTCACCCAGAAGAGGAGGGGTCCTCTTTCGAGTCTGCTTCCACATGTCGCTTCAGGGAGTTTTTCTTTACGCTGGCTTGATCATTAAGTATCTAAATCAATCTAAATCCAAATCTACGTCTGGATTTCTGTAAAGCTGCGGATTTTATTAAAAGCACTTTACAAATATGCAACAAAGGATAAGAACATTTGCATAGCGGATCCTGCTTGGATATGCTTATGCGTTTTATGTTAACATGATTAGCATGTTTGCCTCGCAGCTCCGGGGTTGGGGGTTGGAATCCCGCCTCCACACTGCGTACGCAGAGCTCACATGTTCTCCCCGTGCTTCGGTGTACTCCGGTTTCCTCCCCCAGTTCAAAGGCATGCTTTGCAGGCTGATTGGCATTTCCAAATTGTTTGTAGTGTGTGAATGTGCGTGTTTGTGACTGCTGGCACCCCGTCCAGCCTTGTGCCTCGAGTTCCCTGGGATAGGCTCCAGGCTGCCCCGTGACCCCGTGACAGATAAGCGGTATGGAAAATGGATGAATGGATGGATGGATAGATGGATAACACTAGTCTGTCTCCACACACACACATTTTTAAACTTTATTTTTTGTATACACAGCCATCTCCCCGAATGACTCAAGGAATTCATCATTGGAAACACACAGTACAGCGTGACCTCCCACAAGGTTAAGATGGCAACCTTAAGCCTAGCAGGCGCCTGGCAAGCTTGCATTGAGGCAGTGGCTTTGAGAAAATATATTTTATTAGACTATTTCAATGGGCTTTCATATCCTCCAAAATCAGAGAGTACAGAGAGCTCCCGCTGTTTTACAACATACACACCCATTTAGGCAGACACACACACACACACACACACATACAAGCTGACCTCATTTTCACCTCAGTCTCCTACACAAAGCATTTTTCGAGAAGTGTAAAGATGCTGGCAGAATGCTGTGTTTGTATTACCTTGTTCCTGTCCTGAGTATCCACCTCTCCAGGTGCCATGTGCTTGAGCAGGAGAGAGAGAGGTTTGTGGCTGGAGTGACGTGTTGCTAAGTGCAACGGTGTCATTTCCTCAAGATCCTTCAACAGCCAATTAGCATGCCGCGACAGGAGCAACTTCATGAAACGAACGTTGCCCTACAAAGAGACGCAAACACACAAGCATATTCAACTTACATGAGCAACACACTTGTTATGAAATAAAGAAGGCGAATGCAAATAATACGATATGTGGCATTCCTCAAGGGTCAGTTTTAGGTACCGTCTAGTTTATGTTCTTCAAACATGAAAATGATGTTTATGATGTATTATGTTCCAAATTTGACAGTTTTTCTGTGTTTGATTATTCTTTAAATTCTTCCGATTTCCTATTTTACAGTTTTCTAATCACATTTGTACCACAGCACTCGATTACGGTCAGAGCAGATCTGACAGCAACAGTTTCTATAGTGGCAGCAAATTCACAGCGATTTGTATGATGAACGCTCCAGATAATCTAACCCCGCCTCCGCCCTGTGTGCGCAGAGGTACCATGTTCTCCCCGTGCTTTGGGGGTTTCCTCCGGGTACTCCGGTTTCCTCCCCCAGTCCAAAAACATGCGGTGTAGGTTGATTGGCATTGAAAAATTGTCCGTAGTGTGTAAATGTGCACGCGATTGTGCCCTGCGATGGCTTGGCACCCTGTTCAGGATGTCCCCCGCCTTGTGCCCTGGGTTCCCTGGGATAATGATAATGACTGATAATGATAATGAGTCTTTATTGGTCACATATACATTAGAGCACAGTGAAATTCTTTTCTTCGCATAGCCCAGCATGCCAGGAAGCTGGGTTCAGCCATGATACAGCGCCCCTGGAGCAGAGAGGGTTAAGGGCCTTGCTCAAGGGCCCAACAGTGGCAGCTTGGCAGTGCTGGGGCTTGAACCCCCGAACTTCCGATCAGTAACCCAGAGCCTTAACCGCCAAGCCACCACTGCCCCTTGGTTAGGCTCCAGGTTCCCCCATGATCCTGTGTAATATAAGCGGTATAAAAAATGGATGGATGGATATGTTGATATAGTGATGCTTTCTGTATTTAACATTTAAGTAAGGCGTCTCCAGTGTCACAGCTTTGTAACAGTCAGAGGTAAAGCTGATCCTTTAAGGGAGGACGGAGGGAGGGAGGGAGGGAGGAGAAGGGTTCCCAATGTGTCAACAGGAACTACCTTGTTTCACTGATGTTCCATAACATTAATTATCGTTGTAAACAGATAAAAAAGTATGACACATTCATTAATAAATAAAAACATTGCTACCAGTGGAAAAGTGCTGTAGTGAAAAATAATCAGCGTTGGGGTTCCATAACATTAAATGGATAAAATAAAAAGTATGACACATTCAATTAATTCAGTGTATACAAAAATGCAATTGTTGCCCCATCTGTGATTGGGCATTTCCCAATGATTAGTTTCCTATAACATCACACCCTGTTGTGTTGTATTCCTTACTTATTCCTTACTATGTCATTTTTCTATGCTTGAGGTTTTGAAAATGTTCAGACTGCCAAAATTCCTAAAGACTGATAGGCGAATGCGCGTTGTGACGACGTCACATGACACGTCTTGGCCCAAATCTGCGGAAAATCTGCGTTCATTTTTTTGAAAAATCGCAGAATATTGCAGAAACTCCTCCGAATATTGCACAGTTTGCTTGATTTTGCGTTCATTTCTGCGATCGCAAAATCCTAGAAGGATTGTCTAGCCTGAACCAGGCGAGTGTGTAAATGTTCCTCATGGCTGTGTATGTGTGTGAGTGTGTGTGTGTGTGTGTGTGTGTATCATCTCTGACATGCTTACCACCATTTAAACGATTCAGTGGTGAACCTGGTATGCGTGTGTGTTATGTATGTGTGTGTCTGGCTTCTTGGTCTCTATCCTCAGCCCAATTAGTGTGTTAATCCCTAAGCTACAGCTCTTATTGATCTAGGTGTCAGAGCGGTCCCCATCAACTACTCTTCTTCCTCTGCTCCGTGTCTTCTCTCTCTGCGCTGCTCCCATTACAGACGCCATGTTGGGGTTTTTTTTTTTTCTTAAATTATCTTCTACACTGATTTTACACTGCACACATTTTATCGGATTTTATAAATGTATCATTTGGCTTGGAACGTTTAACGTGAGTTAAGTGTGATGTCAAAACTGGAAGTCCAAACCCACAGAAATGAGATTGGAGACAAAATTGGGAACATTTCATTCACTAGGGGGCAGTAGGGTCCCTACTTAGGGCCTCTGTAAAGTCTTTTAACATCCTGCAGTGTCAAGTTTCTGCTAAAGAAAAATCAAAGGTAGCACAGTGATGAAGTCAGAGAGAGTCAGAAAGTGAGGGTAAGAGAGTGTGTAAGAGAGTGTGTGTGTGTGTGTGTGTGTGTGTATAGAGAGAGTGAGTGTCACCTTTTGTGCCGCGAGATGCAGTGCGGTCCTCTTGCTGCGATCATATTTGTTGACGGAAGCTCCGGCCTTCAGTAACGTCTCTGCACAATCCAAGCGGTCAGCCAGCACACAGTACATCAGAGGAGTCCTGCCAAACTGGTCCTCACTGTCTCTCAAACATGGCTCTGCTGCACACACACACACACACACACACACACACAAACACACACACTGATCTTACTATCCTTGTGAGCACCATCCATTGGCACAATTATTAACCTCATTAACCAAAAAAAGGAGAACATTTGGCTCCATTATTATTATTATTATTATTAAGTTT
>JANDJT010000131.1:14431626-14444060 GCA_024331685.1 Stegophilus panzeri | reverse complement strand
ACCATCCATTGGCACAATTATTAACCTCATTAACCAGAAAAAGGAGAACATTTGGCTCCATTATTATTATTATTATTATTAAGTTTCTGTAAGTGATTGTGTTTGTGAGTATCTGTGATCAGTTGCTGTAATAATAAATAGTGTGTGTGTGTGTGTGTGTGTGTGTGTGTGTGTGTGTGTGTGTATGTGTATGTATACGTGTGTATGTGTACCTGTGATCAGTCTCTGTAAGGAGCTCCTGTCTCCATTCACGGCTGCTGCATGCACCTGCGAGCTTAAGGGGGCGGGGCCAGAAGACTTCAAAAGCTGCTCTGTAGCCTGGAACACACACACACGCACACACACATGCACACACACACAGCTGAGTCGGCTTAGTATTCCCAAACAGGAAGATCTTGGTAATCCAGGAAGTAGCACGCATGGGGTGGACTCATTTTTTATTTATTCTTATTAATATTGCAAGAATGAGAATATAAAAATCAATTAAACTTCCCTTACCTTCCTACAGTACACACACACGTCTAATAACCCACTTAACTGGACACATTACTGATGCTTTGATTCACTAACATCCCAAATGAACATAAATGAAGGTTGTCGCAATTTAACATATAGTGTGTGTGTAATCGGTGGGAGTGCTGTGGGTGATTTACAAGCAGTAGCTGTGTTAATGGAATCGCTTGCAAAGAAGCTGATAACAGAAGAGCTTCTGTGCGACGTGGTCTCAATAGCCATGGTGCAATCTCTTACGCGTCAAGGTATAACGGCCATTAAAGAATTAAAGACGGTGGGCCATGTCAGTAGAGATTCTGCATTCGAAATATGATTTGAATGCAAAATAACGGAGTATAGACATGAGTGTGTGTTCTCCTCTTAAGGTATACAGTATATATGTTTGGAAATCTTGTTCAATGCCATTGATAATTTCAAAAAACAAGAAATTTGATGTGCTTTCTTTTACTTAGTAAACAGTTTTATTGTGTCTTCAGTGATGGGGGAAATGGCTTGTATTGTATCTACTCTATGCAGCCAATACAGGATTTCGTGGAGTTTTTGTTGCAACCAAAAACGCTTGATTTTACTGCAGCTTTTTTCAAACGTTGCTTTTTTTGTGGGGGTTTCCCCCCCAGAAAACTACGTGAATTGGCAAAATTGCAACTGCATAAATTGTCTTTCACAGTGATGTTTGTTGGTAAATGAGACCTTTTAGCCGTCCTCACGTTTGACGCATGTGAATCGAAGAAGGCTTTGCCTGGAGCGTGTTGTGATGACGTCACACGACACGTCTTGGTCCAAAACTGTTCAACTGGTTCAACTGGTCCAAAACGTCACCAGGCAAAAATAAAATCCCCTGTGTTTATATATTTTACAGCTTTACCTTCTGACTGCTGCACCGACACTGGAGACCCCAAAATGCTAAATAAACGTTTCCTCACAGAAAAGCTCACCATATCAATGTTTTCAAATAGACGCTCTGTTTATGTGGCGCGTCCACCGTACAAGCCTCTGTGTAAGTTGTTAGCATAGAAACGTAGCGTATGACATCGAGCGCATTAATATAAACCAGCTGCCAGAGCTGCTGTTATGGTTAAGCGATTTAAACCATAGTGACTATATAAGGCTATCAAAGTTTTAGAAAGCTGCTGGTTAAAACAGAAGCTTTATCATCTTTTCCGAGGCGTTGTCTTTTTGATACGGATGAACAAAAATACTTTAGAAACGCTTTCTGTATATAGCTCATGCAACTAAGGTTTTTTTTGTTTTTTTCCCTCCCGGCACATCACTCGGGACCAAAATACTTCTCAAAACAGAAGTTACCAGCAATATTAACGTCTGGTGAAATAATTCGTGAAATAACTCACTCTATACCTAATGCAAGTCTGCCCAGTTTTGAGCTGGACGTGTGTACAGTCATGACACACGCGTCACACTGATTCATTTCATACGTGTAAGTTTCATTTGTCATTCTGTACAGGTTACTAAACATCTTATTTAGGACAAATGTGTTCCTTCTCATTACACGAGGGTGTTTGGGACAGTTTAAAAGTTCACGCCCAGTTTTCTGACGTTGTTTCTCCCTGTTTTCTTCCATAGACTCAACATCTATAGGCATCGCTTACAGCAAATCAGGAGGAGGAACGGATGTCTGTTTTATGTAATGGTCCAAAGGCTCCAGAATCGACACTATGATGAAACTGCATTTGGTAACGAATCAAAATCACAATTTTAATATGATTTATTTATTTTATTTTTTTTAATATGATGTTAGACCTTAAAAAAAAAAAAACTCAGTAACCGATCATAAAATAGAGGATATAAAGGAATTAGGATTATAAAAAGTCAAACTGATTTGTGATCGTAGCATCAACAATAAAAAAAAAAAAAAGAAAAACGTTTGATTGACAGCTTGAGTACTTGAACTAAAGATGATCTTAAATTGGATTAATTGAAAAAGCAACAAGACTGACATTTTAAAATATTCTAGCCCACGTTCCATTATAAAGATGAGCTTAATGTTTGGATTATGATCATTCATTAAAAATCTCTCTCTCTCTCTCTCTCGCTCTCTCTTCTCTGTAACACACACTAAAGTAATTAGCCACGCTGTTCTCACGCTCCTCATGGGGGGTAATTGGGGTTAGTTACTATAGACTCGTAAAACTCTTCAGTAACTTCAGTAGCGTGTGTGTGTTTATGTGTGTCGGTGTTTGTGTTTTTTGATTAAAGCGTTTAAACGATGTCTGACGCACTGTAATTCAGCTTTATGTGCCTCTGAATTCTTTAACTAAGGAAATAAGACATTACTCACACACACACACACACACACACACACACACACGCACGCACACACACACACACACACACACACGAACGAAAACTCTGGGTTTCTGGAATGGTGGCGTGGAAAAAAGACAGCAGGGGGATGCCTTTGAGACAGAGGTGAATATGTGAGGAATATGCTGTGTGTGTGTGTGTGTGTGTGTGTGTGTGTGTGTGTGTGTGTGTGTTGGTGAGTGCAAGTGTGGGTCGGTGTGTGTGTGTGTGTGCCGTAACATTGCGTGGGAAGTGATTTTCCGTGACAAGGGCTTTTTAAGAAGGTTTTGTTCATATCAAACCACAAGCTTTCCTCAATTTCCTTCAGGCCACGTCCAACACACACACACACACACACACACACACACACACACACATTCTTTTCAACAGATGCTCAGAGATACATTACAAATTCACATAATCTGCAAACAAAAGGAGCAGGCAGTGTGTGTATGTGTGTGTTGGGGCAACCATCCAGGTCACCTCGCCCTGCCTAGTGACTCCCCACCAACATCTTAAGGACCGACCAGCTGAGTCAGGAATTAAAGAGAAAGAATAATAAAGAATCATCGCTGGGTCAGAAGTTGAGTAAAGTGGCTTGTGTGTGTAGCTTTTGGCAACGAATGCGCTATACAAACCTTTTCTCTGTGCATAGCTACAACTACACATGAGACGTGAGCTTCAGCCTCAATCTCCGAGGATCAATCATTAACACACACACTCACTCTCTCAGGAGACCAAGCAGCGGAGCCGGTCCTCCGGGAGATCCGGGATGAACGAAACCATCGCCTTGCGCCTCATTAGCTGCGATTACCCATAATGCATTAGGACAAAGAAGCTCCTCAGGTAAGGGAGGTGTTGCCCCTTCTGGGCAGGGGGTAATGCAATTAGAGGACTCCAGAGCTGTCAATCATATCCAAAACGGCAATTAAACACTACATGATTAAGTCGTTAATGCACACATATTATATCTTGTCAGTTTTTTTTGGAATGAACTCTGAAATGAGAACTGGATACTGAGAGCTGTATGTTCTGGAGTCACCGACATACAGCTTATATGGATATGATGTTTATGCGAGACAGCTCCATCCCCAGTGTGTTTTCTGCAAATGCACAATATACATCAGGGACCAAATCCACTCAGGTGGTACACAGGCTAAGGAATCCCTGCATGTTGGGTAAGACCACTGAGACATTATCGCACGTCCTAGGGATGTTTTGTTCTGTTTTTATAATAAACAGAACCTGCAAATCCCCAACCTCATCTCAAATTATAGAAGTATGAACCCCTTGTATTAACTTTCAAAAGTTCTATACTTTCTTCAGTACTACAGGGGGTGGGAAAAGTACTGAGAAATGATATTTCAATGAAAACATAGATACTGTGTCACAATCTTACCAAAAAAAAAAAAAAAAATGATGTATTTAAGTAAGATGTATTTAATAAAAGATGCAACTTTTAAATATCTGAAAGAGAATTTATTTTATTATTCTGATGAAATTACTGATCTAGAACTGTTAGAAGATCATTTTCATTTTAAAGTAACTTAAAACCAACCAGCCTGAAAACTCATTCAGCCTCTGCAGGGTTGCTGCTCTACATATATTCATAACTAATGTTACTACACTGCAAAAAAATGACATCTTGTCACGTGGAAATGTCTTGAATATAGTCAAATGTATCTAGTATTTCTTATTATAAGATTGCGATAAACCATATATAGGATTATTAAACCCATTTCTAGACGTTTTTTATTCGTTTCAAGATTTAAAAATTTTTCTTATTCTGTTGGCAGACAATGTTGCTTCTTTCTAGAAATAAACGCTTAAAATTAGCAAAATGATCTGCAAATAGAACAGGACTATTTCAAGCTTGAAATAAGTCAAATTAGAAACCGGTTTCATAATCGTATATTTGGTTTAGAGCCATTTTATAACTGGAAATACTAGATACATTCGTCTATATTTAAGATCTTTCCACTTGGTAAAATGTGCAAACTCATATTGCAAAAAAGGAATTTCAAGAAAGTTTAAAAAAAAACCCTTATTTTTTGTGTAAAAGGAAAAACAATCTTGTCAAGCATGTTTTGCGTTAGAAAAGTAATCTCAAGAAGAAAATATAAGAAAATATATCTAGCTTTGTCTTAATAAGATATCCCAGCTAATACTGAGCAAGATTTAACCAGGAACAAGCTACAACAATGGTATGCAGAATATTCCAGCACAGGAACAAGATTGTTTTCCTTATTTTAAGACTATTTCTTCAGTGAAGCGGCTATGTGTCATGGTTATGCTGAAATCCACACATTACCCATCAGCCCCAGCATGTCACATGTCCTACTGATCACTCACACCTGTTCTATGTTACCCCTAATAAGCACCCCTATAGAAGTTCTAGTTTTTCAGCACCTAATTGTCAAGCTTTTGTTGTTGTCCTGTTCGCGTGTTATCATGTGTCCTACAGCTGCTCCCATAGTCTGCATGTTTTATTGCCTTGTGTTCATTGTTATGTTTATGGTTCTTGTTTTGCACTTTATTCAGTAAAAATCCGTGTTTGCATCCGCCGCCTTCTACAATCCCTGACACTACGTTGCAGAGTTTTTCCTCTGTTTCAATAAAAAAGCTAAGAATAACAATGCTGCACTTCCAGTGCTGTAATTTAAGACAGTCACTTATTTTTATTATGCTGTTTGAAGAAATTTCTTTTTTATTTTGCTAATTAGTCGTCTTAGATTAAGGGACAAAGTCAGATCAATCAAGAGACCAAAATACTCATTGTAAGTAAGTCTAGCTTGAATAACCGAACTTGCTTAAATTTTGGCATTTTTGTCTAGTTTTAAGATCCAATAGACCCCAGCTTCCTGACATGCTGGGGTATGCGAAGAAAATAATTTCACTATGCATATGTATATGTGACCAATAAAGACTCATTATCATTAATAGCATTTTTTTGGTGACTAGATATTTATGCTATTTTCAAGAACTCTTACCAAGTCGGTTATGCTTACCTCATTGGTGGATTTTTTTTTTTTTTGCTTGATTTTAGTACACTTTAAGTAGATTTAAGTGTCTTGCTTGTTTCAAGAAAGGCATTTTTTACAGTGCAAATGAATTAATCAGACGTAAAATAATAATAATAATAATAATAATAATAATAATAATTTCATGTCAAAAAACAAGTTACCATTAGCTAGCCATTTTATGTTAGCTACTGGAATCAATGTTAATCTAACCTGCTATTAGGAAAGAAAACAGGCTAACTTAGTTAAATACTGTATAACCAGTGAACATGAGCAAACTAGCTAAACTTACCTCGACACCTCATTTTATATGAGTATTTGCTTTCTCTAGTGTTTTACAGCGGGAGGGCCAGGGGTTCGACACTGCAGCCCGGTGGTTTATCCATATTCAAAGCTATAGCACTAACTACATTGTGTAGCACGAGAAGGTGGAATTCATGAATTGGCACGATTCATGATATTTGTTTTATGATATTTGAAATTTGCGGCCAAAAATGCTTGCTTTTGCCACGGCTTTTTTCAAAATTTGTGATTTTTTTTTTCTGGAGAAAACTACTTGCATTGGCGAAATTGCAATTGTGTGAAAATTGTTTTGCACGGTCTTTCGTAGTGATGTTTGTTGGTAAATAAGACCTTTAAGTTGTACTCATGTTTGACGCACGTGAATCGAAGAGGGCGCAGGATTGACTGCAGATCTATAACTGATCTTGTGACAGGAAGCTGGTAGATCTGCATTGATATTAACCGCTGCACTCATGCTTGGTACGAATCGTAATCCTGGAATAAACCGCTGTTTGTTCAGGCTGCTAGGGGCTGCACTCTGTAAACAACCCACCATCACCATCGTATAGCATCATAAATAACCCAGGACAGCGACATTTTACTTTCCGTTTCCACTCTTACGAACAAACCACGTACACGGACGAACACTCGGGCCGCAGGCTCACCCCTTTCCTCGCCAACAGCACCTAATTGGGCTAAATCTGTGATCTAATTAAATGTCCAATTAGTAAGAGAAGGGCCATTTAGCCGGTGGCGACTGGAAATAATGCGATTGAAAAAACAAACAGAAAATCAATGACAGCGAGGAGAGGGAATGAGCGCTAATCTAGATGGATATGTAACTTGCAGATAGAGATGCCTTGTTCTGCAGGACTGTGTGTGGTGTGTGTGTATGTACATATGTTATTCATTACACACATACTAATCATATTAGTTTGCAAACACATGCTCACACGCACAAAACATTATTGTCTCAGTGCAGTCAGTAAGGGGGATTGCATTATTCTATTAACACGCTCACGCAGCCATAAAAGAATCAGCAGTCCATCAATTATTAACAGCCCACTTAACCTTGGAGATGGCTATGCCTCCCAGAGAAACATTCACTTAGCCCCCCACTTCATCAAATATTAACATCAGGGTCATACTCGTTGTGGAGCCTGGTACATGGCAATGAAGAAAAGTCAGCCAAATGCTCTACATGCTGAGATTCATACAAGGGAAGCTCCCATGGTGCTATAATATCTCGTGGCACCGTTTTGACATTCTCCGAAATACCCACTACACCACACTCTTCCAATCTGAGACTTCCAAAGCTACTTAGATGGAAAACAGCATTGTTCCAAGTACAGTATAATACCAATTTGGTGTTATTATTATTATTTTTATCATTAAACTTCCATAACCTGACCACAGGAAGATGCAAAATGTAGTCATCTCCAGAATTATTGCCACCCTTCACAAAAATTTCATTCATCCTCACAAAATTCATTCAGTAACCGTTTCATCCTGGTCTGGATCTTGAGAACACAAGGCAGGAATACATGCTCATTCACATCTAGGGGCAATTAAGAGTAGACAATCCACACAATTACCCTTGCTACGAAACCAGACGTCCAAGAGGTGGATTCGGACGTGATCCAAATAATCCCATGTCCTGTTTTTATTGGTCTGAAACTTGTGAGGGAACGACTGTTTATAAGTGATGCAAGTATAACGTAAGAGTAAGAGTTTGGGCTGTATAACTGCTCTGTATGGATAGTTTTATTTTTCAGTCAGTGACAAAAGAATCTCAAAAGATCCTTTTATGTGACTTAAAACTTATGTGTTCTGTTCTCACTAATGTAATATTTACATTGGTTAATATGCATTTGACTAAATTTGCTATCAATTCCAGCAGAATCCATAGAGTTAGTAATATGTGTGAAAATGTCCAATGGTGTAATCAAGAAATCGTGCTTTCGTGTGCTCTAAATACATGTGTATAATTTATTTTAATTAAGAAATCTGAAAGATATCCTTCTAAGAAGAGAAACCTTTAAGTAATTTTCCGTAGAGAATAGAGACAGTGCTTTTAAAAGTTAACATGAATATTTAGGCGTGGAAAGTAGGGCTGTGCCATATCGTATCGTCCATGATATACAGGTACAATTCCTCCCCATGAAAAGTATTGATCATCCCACGTTTGCGTGCCGCAACGTAGGCATCTCACATGTAGAACGAGAACAAGCATGACGGAAGGTTAGATTATGAATCCTGAATGTATTGGTGTTTGCATTTTAATTTGTGAATAAAATTCATATCCTTTTTTTAGCCTACTTAATTGGTATAGTTTAGTATTTGATGATGGTCAGGATTAAGTTTGACTTTTTTTTTTTTTGGATCAAGACTGCATGCTGATGTGACTTGTGGCCAAAAAGATAGTGTTGAATGTTACTATTTATATAGTTACTGTATAAAATTCTATGAAATAGCTTTAAGTCTATATCGCCCATCCCTAGTGGAAAGTTCCTTGCAATCAGAGTTGGGTTACGCAGATGCTTAAACTGATGTTCTGGAAGGCCCACTCAGATTATTAAAATGCCCTGCATGGAGTTCACACCTCTGAGAGGTGTGCTAAACGGGATTTTTGAATAGCATCTAGACCACCACTTTCAAACACAAGTACCTGCCTTTAAGCCTGAAAACCCTGATTTAATGACAGGATATAGAAAATATAGAAAATGCACACTGAAGAAAAAAAACAAACAAAAAAAAAAACCCCAAACCAGATCATATTTTTGTTCTTTGGCGTCAAATGTAATAAAACGGAACATAAAAGCAAGAGATAATTTAACAATGAAAAATAAACAAGACTAATACTATGAAGGAGAATATGGCAAACATTCAAATAAAGTTCCAGTATGAGTCTAGTATACTAAACTGTTACTAGATTTAGGAGTATAGCCTGTTTATTTCTGCATGAATTGTCCTAGTTGTAATTATCACATTAATCACTGCTTCCACATGAATCATTATTCAGAAGGTTATAAAATAACACTTGTTCCTGCACATCTTATTACTCTTTAATTGTGTATACAGTACATATTAACGCAGCCATGAGATACTAAATCAAGCTCATGAAACTAATGTGCGTTTGAAATGTAGCCTATTTTTACGCTTTAAATTAACGATTTTTAGATGTCAAAATAATGAAATTATTCTCGCGCTGTCCTGTAAAGAGAACATGGCCACGGTTTAAAGAAAATGGTGTTCATGGTATTATCCATAATTTAAAAAAAAAAAACCCCAAAAAAAAACACTCCTTGAGATGTACAAGTTAAGTTGCTTGCAAGTCTGGCATTATGCTGGAGGTCGAAATACTGATGTGTGCAATTTTAGTATTGGTAACTCCTCACTCCATGTGACTCTTAAGTTATTAATATTAAGTTCTCCTCCGTACAAAGTCTGGCCATGCAAGAAATACCGCTTAATGTAGTTGTCCTTCAGTCCAATCTAGCTTTAAGCTTTATGATGCATAACTGGGTATGCCACTGAGGGATTTCTTTGCATTTAAACGGTCACCAGGTATCTAAAATTAGTTTGGTTTGAATAGTTAGAAGGGCTCAGTTGGATGACAACCAACCCACTGACTCTTACCATGATGGAGTACAGGAGGAAACAGGAGGCCTCAACAGATGTTGCCCAGCTCTGTGATCCCTCGCTGGGCTAAGAATCGCTGCAGGTCCCCCTGGCAGCTCTGCTGCACCTTCCCGAGGATCAGAGACAGTGGATAAAACACACACACACACACACGCTCTCTCACAAACACCTGCTCTGAGCTGGCCTGCCAAAGCTGACTGAATACATTACACTCCACTCTCACATTACAGTGATTATCTGTTTGACCTTTTAGGTTCATTTAAATTCAATATTATAAGACCAATAATATAAATAAATAAGTAAAAACATTTGGTTTTTTTTTTTCTCGACAGTGTGCTATGATGCTGTGAACATCTACATCAAAAGCAAACCTCACGAAACTAGTGTATGCTAAATGAAGAGATTCCTACTCAGAATTGTGCAACATACAATGCTTTCACATATGTCTAGTGGTCAGGGAAAGCCTGTCTGATTTCACTGCAGCTGAAAAGAAATATATTATCATTTTAAAAAATATTTATACATTTTTTCACTGTTATAAAAGATACCTGACCATCAGGCTTATCTGTAGACCTTCCCCAAACTGTTGCTGCAAAGTTGGAAGCACACAAAAGTATGGAATATCTTTGTTCGCTGTAGAATTACAATTTCCCTACGAAAGGTACCATGTTCTATGTTGTTTAACACATCTAGATGTAAATATCAGGAGATGAGAGCTGAAATTCTTGTCTATCGTCTCATATTCATCTTTTGATCTCAAAACCCATATAAATTCAGTGTACAGCGAAAACAAAAGAATTGGCCTTGCCGTTCCAATACTTTCAGAGGGGACTGTATATTTTGAAGGAATCATGTTATGTAATGCTTGTAGGTGGATTAGAAGCGCAAGTTGAGTTGAGTCAGTCAAACGAAGCTGTGCTTCTAGGTCATGGTGATGTTTCGGCACATAACTTAAATCTTAGGAGATACACTGGTGGAAGAACACTAAGTCTCACAAGATTATATGTACATCAATAGCTTCCTTCCTGAAAAGTCACATGACCAGATACAGACACTTGCTGTGTCTCAATTCACGACATAAGTTGCGTTCTCATGATCTCGACATAACAAAAAGCTGTTTTCTCCCGATGTAATTTTATCACGAGAAAACCTCGCGCCTTGTTAATGGGACTGGTGTTGCATGCATGTTGGTGTCTTCGCCATCGCCGTCATACATTTAATAATTGCCTGCTGTATAGACGGACTTTATCTCCGCATTAAGAGAGAGGGGTGTCCCCTTCTAAAGTATCAGACATTAGGGCTGCAACTAACGATTATTTTGATAATCGATTAATCTGTCGATTATTTCTTCGATTACTCGATTATTTGGGTTTAAAATACACTTTTTATTTTCTGTATTTTTTCGAGAAAATACAACAACTTTATTTCACATTCTGCCCGATGTTGTCCTTCAAACATTGTGCAAATTGAAGGCTATGAAAAAGGTATTAAATGTATCTGTGGGCTAGGATATATACTGTGTAAAGGATTTTTAAAAATATTAACATTATATTTTGAAAACAAAAAAAACAACTGATTGTCCACAAGCTTTATAACAGAAGTTAAATCATTATATTAAAAATGCTAAAAAAAGAAAAACAAAAGCACAGACTAAGTGTTAACTGGTAAGAGGTTAAATGTTCTGCAGTAACACACACATTCACTCATCTGAACACAGTAACATTACTTTATTCTGTAAATGTATGATACGTCTTACATTTCTATATAATTACATGTTACAGTTACTGCTCTCATAAAAATACTATTACTTTTGTTTCTAAATATAGCATTAAACAACACATTAGATCAAAATGAATATTTTAGTCAGAGTTATTGTGCTTCCTTTCTATTGCGCGCTGTTTGGTTGACGCGCATGCGTGGACTTGCGCTCATTCAGTGAAGTTTAATGGAGACTCGCTCGCTGTCAGGATGAGCCTTTATGTAAAAATGGAAATACAGATTTAAAGATAAGGATATAAACGAAAAAATGCCACTTCTGCACTGAAGAAAACGTGTCTGGAACACATTAAACATCACAGGCATCTGTCGCAACATCTGACACGACAAGCCACGTTAATACACTTACGAGTTTGTTTGAAGCACTTAATATAAAATACTCTCATGTATCGGACAACCTGGATCGTGCACTTTTCCCTCAGCAGCTCACTCTGTGACCTCCGATGTTTTTCAGACGTGTTTTATTCATAGAAATGTGTTTTTCACCATTATGAAGTGACATCACTGATGGGGTTAACCACAGTGACAACACAGACCTGACTAATCCATAATGAAATTCGTTGATGATTATTTTAATTATCGATTATTATCGATTTTATTGATTAGTTGTTGCAGCCCTATCGGACACTAACATGGAAGTTGTCAGTCGCTGTTTCAGTTTGAGCGAGTCCCTGTTTAGGGTAAAACCGACTTTGTTCATCCATGATGCTGCAGGGTTGCGCTAAGTTTTTGCTGCCTCCAGAACAATCAAAACAACATGTTGTTATGCCGAGTACACAGAAAAAAACTGAGTTAAGATCACGAGAAAACAAGAAAGGAATAAATATAATATATATACAGTATCTCACAAAAGTGAGTACACCCCTCACATTTTTGTAAATATTTGATTATATCTTTTCA
>JANDJT010000131.1:14412356-14425060 GCA_024331685.1 Stegophilus panzeri | reverse complement strand
GGGTGTGTGGAGGGATCGATGGGTGGGTGGGTGGATGGGTGGATGGATGGGTGGGTGGGCGGTCGGTCGGATGGATGGGCAGGCGGGCGGTTGTATGGATGGATGGGTGGGCGGTTGTATGGGCGGTTGGATGTATAGGCGGGCGGGTGTATGGATGGATGAGTGGATGGATGGATGGATGGATGGATGGATGGGTGTATACTCACTTTATTGATCCCCAGGGAAATGGTAGCATTGCAGTAGTAGTAAAAGACAAACATTTACAGATAACCATAACTACAATAAGGTAGAACATTTGATGAAATATTCTTGAGTGGCTGTCGCTTTGGTATTATCTGTGCATGATAAACAATATTGTGTTTTCCATTTAAAATGAACAAGAACAGACCTAGAACAGGGACCTGTGTGATGCCAAATTCATTCAAATGATCTTTTTCCACAGGGAGGAAGTTTGGTGAAAGTGTAAGGCAACATTTTATGAAACGTTATAACAGGCTGTATTCGTACATGCATGCAAATCTATATTGTTAGACAGTACCACAGATATCACCATGATAATATCAAGATAAATGACACTACAACATGCTGCCTTTCGAGTAGCAGATCCGGCATTCCTGGTCTTTCTAAAGGTATGGACTTCATCCATCATGCTGTACTGATTTTAAACACTTTTACATGAGAAGTAGGGCCTCAGTGAATTCAGGCGCTATGTCGTGGAGACGCTGTGTGTTTCGGTGCGAAAGCAACTGCGTATTTATCATGCTGTTCCTGAGCAGTACAACCCAAACGTTTGCTTGTGCACAGCACATTTTATGGAGGACGGCTTCCTGAACCCGGCTGAGAACATGGCAGGTTACACACAAGGGCTACTCCTGAAAACTGGGATGATTCCCACTTTGCTTGGACAAGCTTATGCTTCTGAATCAGAACCTGTAAGTTTGTATAATTATTTTATGAAGGATCTGCTATTGTCTGTTCCAATGAGGAGTTTTGTGTTGTGGCTCAGTTGTAGACCTCTGCTAACGTGCTAGCTAAAGTTTTCTTTAAATGTTTGTTTGTATGTTGGTGGTCTGACGGAAACATTGATTGTAGCTGCTGTTGTGGTTGTATCTTGAAACGGTTTATATTAATCGAATCACAAGAATCCTAGCTTTCCAAAGGAATATTGCATGAGTACCTATGTAGAACAGCTGTGTACAGCCGAGTTAGCCCTACTGATGGGGTCAGGATTTACATTGTATCTGAAAGGTAAGAGAGTTACAAAATAAAATCTTACCACTGTGAAATGTTCTGATCCAGTCCTGCTTGCAAACTTTCTTCCGTGTGATCGTCCGCATTTTCCGAATCGGGCTCCAACTGATACAGTAAAAGCGACGACACGTTGCTTAGGAGCTTAGAATTGCTTTAGTAGCTTTGGAGGCTACAGCTAAAGCTAAGGGCGTTACTTTTCTGACACACGCAAGGCTTTTGGCCAATCACAACGCAACGGCTCAGCTGGCCAATCAGAGCACTCTGGGCTTCTCGGAAGGAAATGCCTGTTTCAGGCAGCCTGGGAATAGAGGTACTTCAATAATGTAGAGTATTTCACAAACAATGCGGTTTTTTTTTTTGTTGTTGTTTTTTTTTGTTTTGTTTTGTTTTTTACATAAAAGCATGTTAACCTATTTTATTAAACCCAATAAATAACATAATTAACGTTTAAAACGCTTAAGAAGTCATGATATGACCCCTTTAACAGACTGTGTGTGCATGTGTCTGGAAACATTATGCCATATTTTACCTTTTATAAAACGACTAGTAGGAATAACCCCAGGAAATATATAGCCTGAATTAAAATGTCAATAAGATTGCGCTATGACCTGTTTTGATACTTTTTCTTCGGTGTGGTAAAAAAACCAAAACACATACATAGTTTGTTCAAGCCCTACAACAAAGGTCAGAATAATCCGTTTGTATTCAGATGTGTATGTAGTAGACTTGGAATTTTTGGTGTGAGAAGCATGTGTACATCATGAAGACGTCTGCAAATTGATCATATTTACTGCATGAGTCTTCCAGCAACATTACTTAACGGACGCTTAACACGCCTTCGTGAGAAAATGAACTATCACACAGAATACAACAGAGCAAAGAGGCGGTTTGCCTTACTTCCATTTTGGTGAGCCTGATGCAACGATGTCACGCACAACCTCTGGACTTCTCATGGACTTTCCTCACCTACAGCAAAGGGCATCGGGTCAGCGATGACATCATAGGTCAGGTAGTTGCCACTAGGATACCACCAGCGGGGGGAATCTCCATCAGCGGGGATATTTCCAGTGAAGGTTAGTGAAAGTGTGGTAGAATGCAGTGGATGCTTCTTATGCAAACCCCACTGAATGAATAGAGCACGTAACCTCAAAGTATCTGCATGACTGTTTATGTAAATATTCATCAGTAATTTGGATCAGATGATGTTAAATCCAGTGGTCTTTGGTCCAGGTTTGCATCTGGGGAAAGTATGTATAATTTTCACTAAAACGAATGCCACCCTCCCAGTGTTGCTGGGATAAGCTGCCGATCCACCATGACTCAGGATAAAGCGGTTACTGAAATGAATGAGATGATGAATCCGTTGATGTAAAGCATCTCTGAAATCAGTGGACGAGTCATTCAGTACGTTTACATGGACAACAATAATCCGATATTAACCCAATTAAGACACTACTCTGATTAAGAAACTACCATGTAAACAGAGATTATTGATTATCTTAATCCGATTAAAGTCATACTCGAAGTAAACACAAATGGAATTAAGACGTGTGGAGTATTCCTGTTTTAGTCGCATTATCGACGTGCATTACAGACACGTACACACCTTAATCACGCTATTAGCGTCGTGTGGGAGTTTCCACCGCATTTTGCGACGGGACACGTACACACACGGCGGTGCCCAACCGTTTTACGGCACACAAGAGAGCACGGCTGCGTCCAAAACTGCGTACTTACCCACTATATAGTAGGCGAAATACATGTATTTCAGCTACTATATATAGTAGGTAAGTACGCGGTTTGGGACACAGCCCACGGCTTCAAGCAGTCGTCTGTTTGCACGTATAGCATGACAAATAATTAACTGCACTTGAAGCTTTCGTAAAATTAAAAATAAAAACACCCAAAACTGTATACGGTACCATAACGACGACAAACTGTATGTCGATACGTGAAATTCTGGAGGGAACAAAAAGCGACTCATGTAAACACCTTAATCACAATATTGTCTTATTCAGAATAACGTCAGTAATTAGATTACTGCTGTCCATGTAAACGTAGTTAGTGAGAAACTCATAATGGGCTGCAGTATTTGTCTCTTTTTCATTTGATGCAGATGTTCAACACTTTTTACATATAAATAAGTTGTTGGAATATTCCTTGGAACTTGGAAAAAGTGCCACATTGTGTACTGTCCATGCTGTGCGCAGACATGTTGCTTTGATGTCACTTGCTGAACTCGGAGTTGAGTAAACCATCCCAAGTTCCCGAGTAGGAATTCTGCATTTTCTTTGTTTTTTGGGTTTTTTTTTCTTTGTCAGAGGTCAGTAATTCTGAGTCCAGAGTTTTAGTTGAACGCAGAATCTTGTTTATAGCGAGTTAGTGTTAGTTGAGTGTGTTGGAATTCGTCCATGCTTTGAATGTCTGGTTCATGTTTGTAGTGTCTCAGATCAACGTTGACCGATGATTAACTCTGGTGAGACCGTATAAAGGTTTGCGAGCATCAGTGCAGAATTGTTAGAGACTCACGATGCATCTAAGAATTATTTTTCCCCAGTCCTAGTATTTGGTGTACTTGTAAAATGGTTGGATTTGACACCCCTGGGTCCGTGTCGAGTTTGCTGTCCGACAGACATGCTGGCTAGCGTGAGCCGAGTGAAAATTTTGGTGAGCTCATGTTTTAAATGGTGTCTCATTAGAAAGTCATATTTGACTTAATTAAAAACAAATCAGTCCCCCCAGCATTTGGCAATTTTGCGATCGCAGAAATGAACGCGAAATCAAGCAAACTTCGTAATATTCGGAGGAGCTTGCGATTTTTTCAAAGTTAACGAAGATTTTTTTTTTTTTGCAGGTTTGGGCCAGTCCTGCACAACACTGACAAATCGCTAGTTCTATTAGTTTTTCATTTTCAGTTGCCCGGGCAAGCGGGTTCAGGTTGTTGGTTGTTGATGCTGGAAGCTACATTCTGCCACTGTGAATGACTCCAAGCAGTGCAGCCTGGAGATTGCTGAGGACGGTACCACTTGAAGTACAATGGAAATGGTTTTGGACCTCAATTCCACATGTACATTCTCACTGTGGTTGCTGGGACTGCGGTTGCTACTCTGGTCTTGGGACTGCAATACCACATACAATTTTGCACTCGGGTCTCCTTTAGTGAACAGTGGACTAGTTCAACAAACAGACTTCATGTTAAAACCATAATGAACTTTCCTTTACTTTCACACTATCCGTTGTTACCCAGATGAGGACGGGTTCCCTTCTGAGTCTGGTTCCTCTCAAGGTTTCTTCCTCATATGTTAGGGAGTTTTTCCTCGTCACCGGCTTGCTCAATAGGGATAAATTCACACACTTAAAATCTGTATCCTGTGTTTATATGTTTCTGTAAAGCTACTTTGAGACATTGTCAAAAGTGCTATACAAATAAAATTGAATTGAATTGTTGATATATAACGGTCATCAGCATTTTCTGCTAAACTTGTCCAACAACCAGAGACACAACTCTACATCGTGTTGAAAAGAAAATATTTCGTATCGCTAACCCTTTTTCGAATCCCACCACCTGCTGCACCACGCACATGAACCGAGGACACGCTGTGGCTGTTCGTAGGAATAGGTTTAGTAGGCATATTAAGTTGAACGGATGCTAGATCTTTCCAGAACTGCCAAAATGTTAGACTTTTTCTCAAGGACTTCAGCTCCATAAAGTCACCTCTCAAGGATTGAGAAGTACTCACAGATTTTTCCTAGTCTGTATTAATGTACATAATTAGTTGGTCATACTTTTGAGTTAAATACTTTTGGTAGCTCTGCCACATACAATACTTTGTTCTAATGTGAATTTGTCTTTATTGCTTTCGAAGAGTGGATCAGCCTATTCTGTTCTTCACTTCAGAATCCTCTTCAGTGTTTAGTGTTTGAGTGTCTCTTTAATACACTTCCCCATCAGAGCACTCCTCTCAGCACGGTGTTTCTGGTGCTTCACGTCGAGCAACGCATTTTATTATAAAGTGAAACGTTACACACACTCCTGCTGAGTCAGACTGAATCTTTGTCCTAATCCTGCTTGGATGTTGTGTCGTTTGTTCGGTTTTTACAGATAACCGGGCTGTACACGCCAGGGCGAGGGGAGATCACCAGTCTGGATGCAGGGAACATTGACGACATCCTTAGTAAGTGCTTGTTTCGTGTGTGTGTCGTTTACGAGTTTATTGCAAGCAGTTAACTGAAATGAAATGTGTTCTTCTACAGACAATGCTGGAGTGGCTTTAGTCAACTTTTATGCAGACTGGTGAGTATGGCACTGTGTGTATTTTGGTACATTTTCCATCGGTCTGATCTTAGGCTTTTCGGTTTTTTTTTGTTTGTTTGTTTGTTTGTTTTTTTGTTTTGTTTTTTAACATTTGGGTTGAAGGAAATAGAAATGGGAATGACAGAAAATAAAAGAGAGAAGAAAAAAAAACACCTAAATAGGCTGGTCGGACGTTGAGGTAAAGTTGGCCTTTTAAAATAAAAGCTGATCTAACAAGGGAGGATTAACTCGTTGGGACTGGCACATTGAAGCTTTTACATTCGTGCTTGTGTGCCAGTTAATGAAATTATGATTTGCCCTTTCTGATCAACAAGTGAAACATTAGGATTGGTACATGGTCTGTGTACGTTGCGTTCATTTGTTTTTTTCAACAACAAAAAATGGTCATTTCTGAGATAGAATTAATGACCGAATGTATATTAGCAATTGCTAGTAGATTAAAAAAAAAAAACTCTTGTAGTGCCTGATGTACCACTAAAACGGATCAGTACATCCTTTTTAAGAATCATAAGAGGGTGAGGGTAAAGGAGGATGCCACGTAGGTTGGAAAAAATCAGCAGGATTTTCCAGGTGCTGCAAATGAAGAATATTTAAATCACCTGAAATGTATTTTTGCACACGTTTATCCCATTTAAAAAAAAAAAAAAAATTACTTGTATCTTTTATGAAAACAAAATAAATTCCCGAGTGTAGAATAGCTTCCTGTACTTGTAGGTCACTGAAATCACTGCAGTGGGTGTTTTGGTCATATTTGGATTCATGAATATTTGATTTCAAGACATTGTATGTTGAAACAGTGTTTTTGTTTTAAAATTTAGTTTTTTTATTTTATTAATAAATGAATCGATTTCCTATTTTCCTTATTTCCCTATTTTCATTTAAAAAATAAGAAAAACAAGCGAATGCAACATACATGGACTGCTCAGTGTCCCGAGTTGGAAAAACACCTCGCCTTAAATATACACAAATATACATATAAACATAATTCTTTAATAATTGAAACCTTAAGACGTTGGTGTCGTTGGTTGGGGTTTAGGAGTAAGGATACATCCATCCATTTCCCATAACGCTTATCCTACACCTATCCCAGGGTACGAGGCGGGGGACACCCCGGACGGGGCGCCAAGTCATCGCAGAGCACAATCGCACACACTACGGACAATCTGGAAACGCCAATCAGCCTACAGAGCATGTCTTTGGACTGGGGGAGGAAACCGGAGAACCCGGAGGAAACCCCCAAAGCACGGGGAGAACATGCAAACTCCTCACACGGGATTCGAACCCCCAACCCTGGAGGTGCGAGGCAAACATCAAACCACTATTCCACCGTGCCTCTTTTAAGAATACCCCTCTTTAAGTGTCGTATGTAAGGAGTAAAACACGATGGTGCGTTCAGTTCTCGGAAAGTAATCAGTGATGGGGTGGTGTGAAGCAGAGTTACCGTTACCAGCTCAGAGTTGGTTCATCGTACCACAGCAACTTGAACGTGATTACAAGTTTGTGTTTGTTAAGGAACTTGGTGTCGTGAGGTTTTTTTTTTGTTTTTTTTTTTTCCCCCTGTTTCTACATACATAATGTTGTACCCATGAAATAAGTTGTTCAGTGTAATCATTTGCGTTTTGAAATGATCCCTCACCTAGTTTTTTTTCTCTCTGTGAACTCCTTTTCATGCTCAAAACCTCGTGTTTGTGTGTGTGTGTGTGTGTGTGTGTGTGTGTGTGTGTGTGTAGGTGTCGGTTCAGTCAAATGCTGCACCCTATCTTCGAAGAAGCCTCTAATGTGGTGAGAGAAGAATATCCAGAACATTCACAGGTGGTGTTTGCCCGTGTGGACTGTGACCAACATAGTGAGTACGCACGCACACACACACACACGCACACACACAACCAGTTTAGCCTTTCAGATAAAATAAATGAAACAGAATTATTGATGACCCATAAAACGTTTGATGGTTTAATGACAAAACTGCATCTTCTGTGAAGTAAAGGCGGCTCAAAGATTCCCCGCTGCGTGAGCGTGTGTGTCGCTGCACGTTTGTCCATGTGTGACAGACAGAGCTAGAGTCCACCCGATGAGCTTTGGAGTATTTAACCCTCAGTATGGGGTCAGCTTTCATCTCCACTCTCGCTTTTTCTTTCTTGCTCCTCTTTCTCATCTTCCACTCACTTGCTGTTCCGCTACATTTCACTCTTCCAGTTTGTCTCTTTTTGTTCATTTTTTATTTGTATTATTTTTTTTAAACTACACAGGTAACTTCACTAGGAACCATAACCATTACGAGTGCATGTTTCAGGCTGCGACGCTCGAATCAATCTAAACTCGGCCACGATTTGCTCGAACGGAAACGCACCTAGTTTGCTTTAGTGCTGTAGAACGCAGACTGTTTGATTGGTTTCTATGTAAAACACATCTTTGTACTTCCGCGCACTCACGAGCTGGAGTTCCTGCAGGAAGTAAGTGTTTGACAAGTCTAAAACACCAAGTCACAGAAATGGTGGTAGAGCTCTGGATAAACATATATGCATGACTTTGCAAACTGGCCCAACCAGAAATACTGAAAGCCGCTGAAACAGTCAGACTTTTAACCATCTGAGTTTTTAAAAAAAAATAATCAAATAGAAAGCAAAGGCAAATTAGAGAGGCTGTGGTTTCGGTAAGATTCTCGGTAATTCTTTAAGGGAAACGTGCTAAATTTGGTTGATGAAGAAGCTTTAATTAAAAAACAAAGTTTCATAGGATGCAGGAAGTGTGCAGTGAAAAGCCTGAGCCTTACATCGGTTATCATTATCATTGTCGCCTATATAAAATTCCAGAGTTTAGCTCAGCGAATTAAAATGAGGTTAAAATCCGGAATTTTAGCTTTGTGTCTTATTATTCCCAAATGTTTTTGTAGGTCACGCCTGCTGTATATTTCTTGATCAGTTTCAGGGAGAGATAGACTACCGGTCAAAAGTTTAGACGCAGTCATTCATTATTTTATTTTTTTTTTCTCCACATGTTAGAATAATAATAAAGTCTGGAGTAACACAAATGGAACTATGGGAATTATGTTGTGATTAAAAAAAAATAATAATAATAAATTAAAATAATTTAATATTTTAGCATCTTCAAAGTAGACCCCCTTTTTGCCTCAAATTTCCAGAAATGTGTTCTTGGCGTTTTCTCGACCATTTTCTTGAGGAATTTCCCTGAGATGCTTTTTAAACAGTATTAAGAGTTCCCACCTACGCTGGACACTCATCGGCTGCTTTTTTGGAATATTTCGCTCCAAGTCATCCATTAAAAAAAAAAAAAAATTTGTAAATAAAATGTTAGTTTTTTTAATGTAAGAAATGAATATGTCGGCACAATTATATTTTTTTCTACAACACCGATTTCAAACATTTAATCATACACCTTCAGATCAAAAGGTTTTTAAGATCACGAGAAACATTTCAGTCAAGCGTCTCCAAACTTTTGACCGGTAGTGTCCGTCTTGTTTTATTCTAGTCGTCCTTTTGGCTTGTGTATATTGCCTATGTATATATACTCATCATCAGATGTATTAGGAACACCAGTAAAGTTGGAGTTATCTAATCAGCTATAGTCAACGTTAACATCAGACAATCTAGTGAGCGGCAGTTCTGTGAGAGGACATGCCCTGTTCGGGAGAAAGGTCGGAGAAGACTGATTAGACAGGAAGGTTATAGAACTGAAATAAGCGCTCTTTGGATCTGCGGTGAGCAGAAAAGCATCTCGGAACGCACGACTTGAGACGGATGCACTGCAACAGGAGAAGGACCACATCGGGTTCCTGTCCTGTGAGCCAGGAACAGGAGTTCTGAGGTTACAGTAGGCACGTAGACACTTGAAGATTGGAACGACGTCACATGGTCTTTTTTGATTTTTTTATATATATATATATATATATATATATATATATATTATTTTTATTCCCAGTCCAAGCGATTCTCGCTCCACCAGCCTCAGGTTCCTGTTGTTGGCTGACGGGAGAGGAACCCGATGTGGTCTTCTGCTGTTGTAGTCCAGCTGCATCAAGGTTTGACATATTGTGCATTCTGAGATGCAAACGAATCTTCACCTTCTGACCAAGCAGAATTCAGAATCCAACAGTGCCCGGGGTAGAACGAATTCAAATGCGTTGTTAATTACTAACGCGTTAATAACGGACTGTTCGTTTTACAGCACGTGCAGTACAGCGCAACGTTCTATAAACGTCGGCCTGCTTTCTCTTTCTAGCTGATATAGCGCAACGCTACAGGATCAGCAAGTACCCGACCCTGAAGCTCTTCAGAAATGGGATGATGATGAAGAGGGAGTACCGAGGTCAAAGGTCAGTGTCGGCCATCGCCGACTTCATCCGGCAACAGAAAGTGGACCCGATCACGGAAATCCACAGCCTGGAGGAGGTCAACAAAGTAGATGTGAGTACGCACACTCGCACGCACACGTATCAGTGAGCTGCATTGTCCAAGATGTGCCTTTTATTTTGCATGCAAGACCACTCCTTTTCTTTCTTTCCCTCTCATTCTCTCTTCAGAGGACTAAGCGAACCATCGTCGGCTACTTTGAGCAGAAGGACTCTGTGAACTACCACACGTATGAAAGGGTGGCCAATATCTTGAGAGATGACTGCGTTTTCCTGGCAGCGTTTGAGTAAGAAAACCGATCTCCGTTTCCTTCCTAATCGCTGCAGTAAAACAGAAACTGAGCATGTCTCCTAAACTCAAGCTTAGCGCTCGACGCTCGTTTACAGTTTTGTGTATTTTCCCTATTTTTTTTTTTTCCATATTTCCGACCGATTAACGAAAGAGTATAATGAGGGCATTTTCAATTTCAGCCCGTCAGCCCTGGTGATTTTTACACACTTTTATGCCGCTTATGAACTTTGCTGCTAGCTCCTTTCCTTGTACACACACACACACACACACACACACAGGAGAGTCAACAGCTGCAACAACAACAAACCGCACAAGCTCCTTCATGAATTCTTGTGCCTGTAGTTTGTTCTTGCTGATGAAGGTTAAAAAATAAATAAATCAGAAAGGAGTTATGACCAACAGTGTCTTGTTAGAGCCGAGCCTAACGACAGACTTAACACAACACAGGTTAGATCTGAATTCTTGGCTTTTGAGTCCTGTTGAGGCATTACACTTACTTATTCTTTCGTTTGTTTGTTTTCTCTCTGTCTCGGTCAGTGAGGTGTCCAAGCCTGAGCGGTTCAGTGGCGATAACGTTATCTATAAGCCAATAGGAGAGACTGTTCCTGACATGGTGTTTCTCGGCTCACTCACAAACTTTGACCTGACGTATGCGTGGGTGCAGGACAAGTGTGTGCCGCTGGTCCGAGAGATCACTTTCGAGAACGGAGAGGTAAAGTTTCTTTTCTTTTTTTCTCTCTTTTTTTTTTTTTTTTTTTTTTTTACACATACAGATGCTCACCTTCCACATTATTAGGAACACCTGTACCTCTGTTCATTCATGCAGTTATCTAATCATCCAATCTGGCAGCAGCTCAAAAAGAAAAACTAGCATAAAATCATGCAGGTACAACTCAAGAGTTTGAGCCTCATCATAACCTGGTCTTTTTTTCCCCCCAATGCTCGACCATCCAGTTTTGGTGCAGCTGTGCTCACTGTAACTTTAGATTCCTGTTCGTGGCTGACAGGAGTAGAACATAGTGTTGTCTTCTGCTGTTGTAGCTCATCCACCTCAAGGTTTGGCTTGTTGTGTGTTCTGAGATGCTTCTCTACTGACTACGGTTAAAAAAAAAAAAAAAAAAAAAAAAAAGTGGTTATTTGAGTTACCGTAGCGCTCCAGTTAGCTCAGACCAGTTTCTGAAATACTGAAACACACACGTCCTGCGCCAGCAACCAGGCCACGGTCACAGTCACTGAGACCGCACTGGACCAGTATCTGCACGATTGTATGCATTACGCTACGCTGCTGCTGCCAAATGATTGGCTGATTGGAATGAGCAAATGTACAGTGATTTGCGTATTAGGCTATGAAAAGGTCTGTGGTAAAATGTGATTTATGTGTTGAATTAACTGAATTTAACTACATATATAGTTACGTGTGTGTGTGTGTGTGTGTGTGTAGGAGCTGACAGAAGAAGGCATTCCATTCCTGATCCTCTTCCATCAGAAGGAGGACACAGAAAGTCTAGAGAAGTTCCAGCAGGAGGTGGCACGCCAGCTTATCACTGAGAAGGGTGTGTACACAAGACAGGCATGAAAAGAGAAGTGTACACACAGCTGAGGTCATGGCTTCAGAAAGGGAACGGCACACACACTAGGGTTGTTCGCAGACACGCAGTTCATTCAGAGGTTATCTGAAAGTCCGTTCATTGACTCTGATGGCTATTTGAATATTAACATTTATTTACAGAGCATCCTTTCGAGGGTGCCAATAATTCTGGAGCTAAATATATAGGATACGTAGCTGTGATGTTGGGTCACAAATATTGATGATAATGCTCTAAGTATCTTGTTTATGTCCTAATCTCTAACTGTATGTATGTGTGTGTGTCTCAGGCTCTATAAATTTCTTGCATGCTGATTGCGATAAGTTTCGGCACCCTCTGCTACACATACAGAAGACCCCTGCCGACTGCCCCGTCATTGCTATAGACAGTTTCCGCCACATGTACGTCTTCCCAGAATTCAACGACCTCTCGTAAGTAGCTGTCTCACTTCCTTTCTCTCAGTGTCTTATTAATTAGGTGTGTGTGTGTGTGTGTGTGTGTGTGTGAGAGTACGTGGAATATAGAGAATAATTGCAGCCCCACCTCCTTGCAGGTTATCTCCAGCTCCAGATACTTACCAATTAAATACTAATTATGCCTTCACCCTTAAACCATCGCTCTCGTGCTTTCTCTCTCTTTCTCTCTCTCTCTCTCTCTCTCTCTCACACTCACACACACTCACACTCACACACACCCACACCCTGGTGCTCTAGACCTTATCTTTTAGTTACTTTAATTACTTTTACCCAGTATGTGAGTGAACAGTGTCTTATATATATATGTGTGTGTGTGTGTGTGTGTGTGTGTGTGTGTGTGTCTCTGTGTGTGTGTGTGTCTGTGTGTGTGTGTGTGTCTGTGTGTGTGTGTCTCTGTGTGTGTGTGTCTGTGTGT